>JAHKKF010516282.1:3534-39863 GCA_019740295.1 Labeo calbasu | reverse complement strand
TTAGGTGCATTCGCAACATCCTATTAGGTTCTGTACTGGAATTAGTTCACCTGTTTCAAGTCTTAAGGGGCTGTCACGTGATGAACGAACGACTTAAACCCGAAAACTTGTCAGATATAAGGTGAGGTGAGCTAATCACAGACTAAAGACCCAGGTAAACAATGAATTAATCTTTTCTGTTTATTATAGCATTACAGTTTTGTCTTGTCTGTAGTGTGATCAACATTTGTGTAAGCAGTAGATGTGTTAGGGAAGTAACACATAACATTTTAATTATTTTTTGCTAAAATGAACAAAAAAAGATTTGTTCATTTTGCTGAATGAGACTCAAAGGTCCGAGTCGGTAAAATGATCCGAACTTCCCATCACTACTATGCATCACGTCTAAGTTCATCGTCTGTGTACTCTGGCTCAAAAAAGTAGAGAATGGCGAAAAACTCCACCTTATTTTCTCCTACAACTTCAGAATTGGCCGACATTGTTGTAGCTTTTTGTTTGTAAACAGCATTTAACTTACTTGCACTTTGTTAGTCTTTGCTCGTTCGCTTTGTAAACACTGGGTCTGTAGTTCCGCGTGACCTTTTGACGTGATTCAATAGTACGTAGTGTCGTGAACGCGCATCCCAGAGGCTGTGCTACATGAGCTTTTGTGCTTAAAAAGTATACAAATTTTTATTTTTCGAAAAAAATGACAGATCGTTTTGCTAGATAAGATCCTATTTCCTCGGCTGGGATCGTTTAGAGCCTTTTGAAGCTGCATTTAAACTACATTTTGGAAGTTCAAAATCGAGGGAACAATTAAAGTCCATTATATGAAGAAAAATCCTGAAATGTTTTCCTCAAAAACCATAATTTCTTCACGACTGAAGACAGAAAGACATCAACATCTTGGATGACAAAGGGCTGAGTAAATTATTTGTAAATTGTTGTTCTGGAAGTGGAATTCTCCTTTAACTTTGAAAATTTGTGTCTATTGACATATTTCCACAGTTTAAATGAAATGCTTTCTGATGTCCATTCATTTTTTTCATGCTTCAGGTAAAGACGTCCACGTGTTGATTAATCTAATAAGGCAATACAGTGATCTGTCACAACACATTAAATAGCCACAAAACAGTATTTATTGTTGAATTTCTTGAAAAATGACAACATTTTAAAGCTGAGACCTTGTTTCATACCAGAAGTGACCTGCTCTGTCTTGTCTATCGGTAAGCTGTCAGTTTCCTCTTTGTTCCACTATGTATTTTTCACTGCATGCGAATGTGATGTGTAGTGTGAGAGCGGGATTGTTTGTCAAACATAGCAACTGTAACTAAGGAGGGTGGGTTTTTGCAAAGGGTCAATTGCATCCTTTGAAACACAAGTCTCGAATTGTAGAAGAAAACTAAAATGGCATCAGATGTTTGCTTTTGTTTAGGATAGGGTTTACAGGTGCTTCTTAATTAAAAAAAAAAAAAAAAAAAAACATTAACTTTTTAATGCCACTTAACGGATATTTAATTTTAGAACTGCGTCATATATAAAACAAGCAATGAAATAAAATGTTGCCAGATTCACCATGATCTGTTTCAGATAAAACTGAACATGCTTTTAAAGCAACTCACTGGACATTTCACTTTGAACGTCACTTTTGCAGAAAATGTTGCGGTTATATTATGTTTTTCCGATAAGCCTGGGTTTTTCATTTCTATACAAAGAAAGCAAACAGTGACAAGGAACTTCCCAGCTCCAAAATATTAAGAAAAACAGCATAAAAAGCAATGCGCAATCCAAACTCTAGATGGCGCAGGCTGAAAGTGTAACTCAATGTGGCATAATGACGTCATCACATGGTGCAGCTGATTGGTTCTTTTTGAATCAGCCGCCAATGAGCTTGCTGCTCAATATTCAAATACTTGGCTAGGGCTTGTTGTAGCAGTTGCGGCACGCTTCAGAAACCCTCCACCTCCCCAGCTCCACCTGTATAGATCTACTATGGGGTGATTTATGTATGCTACATATGGGGGTTATTTCATGTATGTTGTGTGTGCAGCAGCAGCAGTATTTCTTACATGCCTAAAGCAGCATGTTGCGGATGTATTGGCAGCAGCAAGTTCCAGGACTCGGTAGTAGATCTATTCCGCCAAGACCAAACGCATTAACATTGTCATGTACATTACCATGCTAAACCCTCTGGGAGTTGTCATGATAGGACTACATTTGTGTTATTTTGTGAGAGAATCAGACTGAAATTTACGTCATTGCGTACTGATAATCTTTCCCTTGACTAAAGCTCTGAAACCTCATTTGTGCGTCTGCATATTCAAATCTATGTCTGATCTTGTAATCAATGACGTACAGTATGATGTCAAATAAGATCACAGCAGGGTCTTCTGAAAATGAAAAGATTTGACAGCCATGATAAAGCATGATGAGGGTGTGTAAATGATGAAAAGAATGTTCATTTCTGAGTGAAATATCCCTTTAAGAATACCAGACACTTATCACAGAGAATGAAGATTTTATCTTGTTATATTATTCATCTGTAATTTAATAGACGTCATTTTAATATTTTCCTCTAATATGAATGAAAAAAAAAAGATAACACAAAATGTTCCTTCCTTTGTGAAGAATAGCCTACATTTTATAAGGGTTAGTTCATCCAGAAATGAAAAGTCTGTTATGTACTCATCCTTTGCAAATGTAGTTTCAGAGTTTCTGATCGATTAAGACACCACCATCAGGTGAACACAAAGTGTTCATGCAGATTAGGAGTGTGCGTGATGATCTTTAACCCTCAAAGTCCAAGAGCCCATCACACTGCTACAGATCTCAGCACACATACAAGCCTTCATGCAACAGTAAGCAGTCCTTGAGTGATTAATCTACTGGGGCCGTCCATGTGGGCGGAGATATGGCTGTAGACTGACAGGTCAAGGAAAGGCCTTGAGGAGATTTCACACTTGAGGATTCCCTCTTCCTCCCAGTCAAATAAAGATTGAACATGCTCATGTATCTGCTTTTTATGTTTAATCTACTCTACCCAGAACAACGTAACCTCTGAAGCTTTTAAAAGACAGAAGCTTAGCTATATAACATGGAACCAGCACATTCACAATCATCTTATTAGTCCTGTCACGCTGATGTAACCGAAACAGGCAGAGTGTAAAAAAAATTCAGATTCTTTGTCTTGTAATTTCAACTTGTGAGATAAAGATCAGGACCAAGGTGAAGTCAATGTGGAGTGACTGAACCGGAGGAGGTACCGCCTGGCCTGAATTCACAATAGCTAGAAATTTATGACCCCCTCAGCAAACACAGTGCAGGAAGAGGTGGATATTTCCCTATGACCTCCATTTAAGTTAATGAGCTTCACTCTCTGTGTATGGTCTGCTCGCCCTCCTCTTTGACACCATTTTACTATTTTTATACTCTAGGCAAATTAAATCGCTCGTCAATTAATAAGTATGAAAGCTCTGCTTAATAAACCAAGAGGAAATGCTGTAGTTCTCAGCACACAATTGCATAGTCCACTTTACAATAGTCATAACCAGTCACAATACAATAAAGTTAAGTGACAACTAAATGTGGCATATTAACAAAACACATAACCCATTTAAAAACATCAACTGCTGTATATCCAATTAAACTTTAATTACTAAAATCTTCAAACCCCATCTCAAGTCATACACTTCTGTTACTTTCCTTTTACACGTACATGTTTGCATCTATGCATTTAGTAGATATATATCCAGAATTACTTAAAATTACATGTTAGCTTTGCTAAGCTACAAGTCTAGCAATTTGCTGTATTCTTGGTTGCTTGTAGGCATTCCCACTGTTATTGTCAAATCACATGAGCTTTATTGTCTTCACTTTCACTGGTAGTCACTGCAACTTCACTGCTTATTTGCATGAAGTTTAAATCCGCTGCCCGCATCGCCAACGGTTGCTGTCACTCATGTCGCCTCAAATGGCCAACTCGTTAAAAATGATTGACTTCAGATCAATTTATTAATCTGAACCATTGTGGCATGGCATTTATAGCTTAGGTGACTGGCTCAGAAAAGTTCTGTAGTCCTGTGAGCAAATGCAGATGGGTCAACTGGGTGTCAAACGGGAGGCAGAATGTGTAAAAATGCTTGTTTTATTACTAGTATTGGAAGTAAATTTGGTTACAATTTGCATGAATATGCAACATTAGGGAATAATTAAGAAAAATAATTCACTTTTAAATTAAGTGCAGACAAGTTTAAAGTACTAATTCATCTAAAATTGAAAATTTGCTAAAAATGTATTCACCCTCAGGCCATCCAAGATGTAGATGAGTTTGTTTCTTCATTGGAAAGGATTTAGAGAAATTTAGCATTACAGCACTTGCTTACCAATAGATCCTTTGCAGTAAATGGGTGCCGCCAGAATGAGAGTCTAAACAGCTGATAAAAACATAATAATTCACAAGTAATCCACACGACTCTAGCAGATCAGTTAACGTCTTGTGAAAATATGAATGTCCTCATCATCATGGACTGAGGGCTCTAATTTTTGCAGGAAGCAATAGTTTGAAGTTAAACATCTTTATGATGGATTTATCTATTATTATTTTTCACCTCACAAGTTAATTGATCTACTAGAGTTGTGTGAATTGCTTTAATATTAACTGTGATGTTTTTATCAGTGGTTTGGCTCTCATTTTGTCGGCACCCATTCACTGCAAATGATCCATTGGTGAACAAGTTACTTAATCCTATATTTCTCTAAATTTCTTCTGATGAATAGGGCTGGGCGATTTTTCTGATTACATAGTTTAATTCAAATTTAATGTTTTGCCATGATTTTATGTTTTAGAAATCAAGGAATCACAGTTTTGAATAGAAATATTACCAAATGTTAGAATTAGACAGTTTGACAATATGCCAAGGAAAACATTAAAGAGAATATAACGATTCAACCGCATGTAGGCGCACGTGATTAACTGCTCACATGTGACGCGCTCATATAGCTAGGCGCCATTCACACAGAATGCGATTTTGTTTTGACCAAAATGCGACACGGACAGTGGAATAGGAAAAACATACAAGAAGATGGTAGCGAACTTCTTTTAACTTGAGTGCCGCATTTTTAGAATGCCGTTTCATGCATGAGACACTGCGAGAGACACCAGTTCAACAGTCAAACGTGTCCATGTTTACATACAAAAAAAAAACAAAATAAAAAAAACAATGGAAAAGCAGCGCAAACGCATAAAAAACTGTCAAGAAGTACTACTGCATGTCTGATATTTCATGTTTGCATCATGGTTCATTGTTTTTAAATAATAATTTATAGTTAATAGTCTACTGGTGTTATGCCTTAAGTCATTTTGAATTTGAATTACCTTGACTTTTTTTAAAGCATTTTCCTAGTATTATTTCTGAACATATAATATGTATAAGACAAGGTTGTACAAGATGTAGTTGTAGTTAATGCATCATTTCTGCAAAGATAGCCTAGTATTTAACAAGTGATTTGTTTAACACTTTACATCATGTTGACAACTTAATTTGTGGTGCACTTGGAATAGAATAGAATAAAGAAAAAGTTACTTGAATCATGTAGTTACATTTTCAAGTTGACTAGTTAAAAATCATAAAAAAAATATATATATAAAAATATAAATATATATATATATATATATATATATATATATATAAATAAATAAATATATATATATATATATGCCATAATCGCCCAGCCCTACTGATGAAGAAACAAACTTGTCATTTTCATTTTTGCAAATATTCTTTTCAGCTTACAATTTTAACATTAAAAACGTCACCTTCAAACTTAAAATTGGTTCTGATTGACTGTGATTCTGTCACATTGTGGCACCATTTTGCTTTCAGTGTAGACAGAAAGAAAAATTACATGTCGCATTGCACCTGGTTAGGACACGCTGTAGATTTAAAAGACTGGAAAGGGGAGGTTATAGTGCACTAGCCTGGGAAAATAAGTGATGTGACAGAAAGGACATAATGGACTTCTAAATAGGACTCATTCTCTCTCTTTGTGCCTTTTTCTCCCGCTCTATCTCTCCTCAGTCAGCCCACACTGCTCAGCGATAGCAGAGTAGGAGAACCATCTCCTAAAGCTGTAATGGATTAAATAACTGACAGAGGAAACGCCATCAGTCCTCTCAAGCAATCATGACCAATGTCGAATCCTGTGCGAGTCATTTGTTTCTCTTCTTCATCACTCTTTCCATTCTCTTCCTCATCTCAAGTGGAGGACCACTGGCTAATAACGCAGCTGCGCGGCAGAAGTCATCAGCTGTGAGAGGTGAAAATTCAATTTGTGGATCTCCCACATTCCAATAGCACGGAAACGTTCACAAGCGCTTATTTGTTAAATCAGCCAGAATCCCATGCAACGACACTGCATTACTATTCAAGCAATGATCATCGAGAGGGGACAGTGAGTAATGGTACAAAGAGAGCTGGCAGCAGCTGTACTAGTCACACAGCGGCAGTTTCGGCTCACTGTGTCCCTAAAACCCCCGGAAGCTAACTGGCCTCTGTGCAGTGCCAATGGCTGGCATTGAGTTTAGGAGTTCAGCTTTGTTCCAAAAGCTAGTGGGCATCGTACAGTAATCTTACTTTTGATGTGAAAGTTGTTACAAAAAGATAGATCATTACGCTACCTTCAAAGGCTTAACCTGGGATCATCGGAAAAACTTGCCTGTGGTAAAATTTCTGCAAAATATTATATTGTTATATGCATGTTTCGTGACATTTCCAAAGTTAATTTATCCAGGAAGTGGCGCTAAAAGTGTGCTCCATTTTATCCAATGTATCTAGTAGGGATGTGTCCGACTCCGAATACCGTGTTCAGAAAGGAAATGACGTGTACTACAGAACTCCTAAAAGGAATAAATACGAGATGGGAGGATAAGTATATTTCAATGCTTTCAAAGCTATGGAGAAAACGAAACGTATTTTAACTTCCGCAAGCTGAGTGCACACTATCTGTGCGGCTTGTTCGGTTGCTGCTTATGTAGGCAGCAAATGGTCAATAGGTTTTGAACAGAGCCTGTTACACAGTTGTCCAAGGCAAGAGGTGTAAACACAGCCACACACAAACCTTTGACTTTTTCCACTGATGATTATCTTGTTGTAGAAAAATTATACAATAAACTCTGACCTTGGATATTTGCTTCATGCATATGCAGTAGGAAAAGTCAGTAAGATCTCTGACCTTGTATTTATGACTAAGTAAGAGATAATGTACAGTCAGCCGGTCATTATTGCAAAATAAACCCAGATGGGGTGATCAGGACCACGACATGCAGCGATGGGGTCTTGAATCACCCTGTAGGAGTTTATTTTGCAGTAATGACCGGCTGATTGTACATTACTGCATGTATTAGATGCCAACCAAATAAACAAATAAATAGACATTAAATATTGATTTGAATTGAAATTGCATTATGTGACAAGAAATAGACTGCAAAGTAGCATAGACTAGCATAGTACAACCCAGGCACATTGGAAAAAAGTGCCTGCAATATTCCGTTGCTTTTTGGAAGCTTTGCGACACTTTCAAAGTGAAAGTTTCAGCCCAGGCTCATGAAAATACGTGCCTCAATATACATCTATATACTGCACGTTTTATGTCAGTTTCAAAGTGAAATGTCTAGAGAGTGGGGCTAAAACACAAGTTCAACACGTGACCTTGGTACAAGCACATATTGCTGCATTTTTATTACACTGCTTGAGGTACATATTGTGGCTGTTTAGAATTAAAATATCCGGGGAGTGTCGCTAAAGGTTAATGCTCTATCTTGTTGGAAATGTCCCAACCCTAAACCTACCCGATAGTGTTAACAAATGCGAAAGTGATATAAAAACGCATTTGTTGATGCAAATTTGAGCTGTTTTGTCACACTGTAGTTTCACGGGGTTCGTACTGGAGCTCTTCATCACTCAAGTGCAACGTGTTATCGCGTGAGTAACCGAGAAAACAAACAGTTTCTTGCAAAATACCGAGTATGACCTCAACAAGCATTGTTGTAGTAGCTTATCTGTTGGTATTCCAATTATGTTAAAACATATTCTGTGAATTATAAATGGTATAATTATTATTAGTTAATAAATAGTTAATATAGATACAATAGTTTTATGACACTTTCAAAGTGAAAGTTTTATCTGAAACAAATTAACCTAAATCTGGCATTGTTTTATTACACAGGTGTTTGTATATATCAAGGCAGTTTGGAAATGAAATGAAAAGTTACTTTTAAAAGTAATGCATTACAATATTTTATTACTCCCTAAAAAAGTAACTAATTACGTTACATAGTTACTATTCATGGAAAGTAATGTGTTACATTACTTTTTAAATCTGGGCAGGGCTTGCTTGTTTGCTTAAAATATAAAAAAGTTGTTCTTTCACAAATGTAAAATTCCTTTTCACAACAAAAGTGAAATGAATATGCCTCTGGCTGAAGGAAATGTAAATCCACATCTGTACAGTAGAGGGCGCAGCTCAAACAAATTCAAACAGATTTCAGCAATAACAAAAAATGAAACACAAATGATATTTGTCTTTTTTAAACATAATTGTTGCAGGTTTGTATAATATTCTGACTTTCGATTGTTTTTATTCATTTTGAGGAATACTGAATCTGTTTTTGTGCAGGTGAGATGAGTAAATGCATGTTCATATTTAGTCTACAACTACAGTAACATCATGTTTACACAGAGCACACAATGCCTGTGCACTTACTCCTGATTTCTCTCAACTTGGCAACACGAGAGCTGTCAGCATGGGCGACGCTAGGTCATTTTTAGGGGGGTTATAGCAATAGTGCAATAAGGTTTGCATACTTAAGGAAATAGGGTTGTACTAGAAATGCAAACCGGCTGAGCCCCCCTAAAATGAAAATCCTAGAATCGCCCCTTGCTGTCAGTCAAGACATGGGAAACAAAGTAACTGGAGTTACGTATTTGAAAAAGTAACTCAGATATTTCCTTCTAAATTAAAAAGTAATGCATTACTTAACTAGTTACTTAAAAAAGTAACCTGATTACGTAACTCACATTACCTGTAATGCATTACTCCCAACACTGCTGGCGGGTGATACTTACATGTTAATTTTCCATCACATAATTCGGGATAAAATATATTTGCTGAAACAATCAAGCCATTTTAAATCGCTTCTACAAGTCTCTTTTAGCTTTTTTTATTGCGACTCGTGTTTGACTCAATGCAATGCTGTACCAGGTGCGCTACCGAGCAAGTTTACTACATTACTACATACAGAAAAGTAAGTGTTTTGAGGTCATAACACAGTATTGTGCAAGAAACTGCACATAAGTCTTTATTGGTTGATAATATGCACTTGTAATAATAATTTGTGTGAAAAGGAATAAAAGTTGTTGGCGTTTACTGCCGCTAGTGGTAATTTCCATTGGAGCCTGCAGTGAATTACATGTATAGATAGGAAATCTGTTGCCTCATACAACAGACAACTGCACATTTTAGTACAACATAAGATTTCTGCAAATTGACAAATCAGAATCGTGTACATTAGAGATCAGTGTAACATATATTAGCTTGACCTATTAGCATACTGATACACACACAATCACAAGTACATGCTACATGTACTTGGGGGCAGTCGTGGCCTTATGGTTAGCAAGTCAGGCTTGTAACCCAAAGGCGCCGGTTTGATTCCCGCACCGGCAGGAACTGAAGGTGGGGATTGTGAATGAACAGCGCTCTTTCCACCTTCAATACCACGACTGAGGTGCCCTTGGGCAAAGCACCGAACCCCCAAATGCTCCCCGGGCACTGGAGCAATGGCTGCCCACTGCTCCAGGTGTGTGTTCACAGTGTGTTTGTGTTTGTTCACTTCTCACTGCTGTGTGCGTGCACTTGTGATGGGTTAAACGCAGAGCACCAATTTCGAGTATGGGTCACCATACTTGACAATACGTCACGACTTTTTCAACTACGTAAAACACCTACGCAGCTCTAGATGTAAAGAAACAAAAGGGTTTGTCTGCATGTGGTAATTTTCAATTAGCTATCCAACAAGACAATGACCCATGCTCAAAGCCAGAAACCAACTGCAGTCATTTACTATAATTTCCGCGCTCATCCGTGATTATAAATGTTAACAGTACAATTATGCTGATGCCATTTTGGGCACAGTTGGTTTGAATTACATGCATGACTTCTGGTAACTTGCAAGCAGAGAAAACAAAAGTCATGCAAACAATCAACTATCAAAAAATAAACAAACAAACCCCCCTATACAAATCCCAAAATGCACCTGATGCACCTCCCCGCTGAGCTAGAGAGCCGGTGTCTGCCAACACCAGTTTGGGCAGTGGCGCGTACACAAAGACAAAAAGTTGAGCAGCCGACTCCACCCCTCTTTGTCAGCTGTCGACCCCATTAGCAGTTTGGGGTCTGCGTAAATTATGCAGGAGCTTAAATTCATTTTTAAATTTTAATTGTGGGCTGTCTGGAGACATGCATTAAGGGAATCCTCCTAAGTGATTCTCAGCAACCTAGGCTACATTTAACTGCTCATTACGGAGGTTCGGAAAGTGGATGTGAGAGAGGGAGAGATGGATGGGAGGGGCCGCCGCTTCCTCCCTTGAGAGCCCTTGCGTGGAGCTCTCTGACAACCGCTGGCCCCTTGGCGGATGGCGTATGGAGACCCACTTTAGCCTCCACGTCTGCAGCTCTGGGGGGGGGATTATCTTGGTGAACAGTAAGAGCCCCACGCTGCAAACATCAGCAATTAACCCACATTTAGCTACCATGTAATCGCCAAGTGTCAAAGTGACGTTTGTCATCTAGTTGGGTTTCATGAGAACGTTTTCTAAAAACATGAAAAGAAGCACAGATGCTAATTTATGTCTGTAATGCTGAATTAAATGTAATCCTAAAGGCTACATGAGAGGACAAACTGTACTATTATAAATCATTAGAAAAATGAATACACTAGCATGTCCTCTCTCTGACCTTTGAAATGTAATAGCTTATTTGTTCGTTTTCCAATTTAAAATATATTCTGTGAATATTAAAGAGTAAAGTGATATTTAATATATAAACACATATATTATATATACACACAGTAAAGGTTAAAATGTTAAAATAAGAGGTATCATACAAAATGCATGTTGTTTTTTAATTTAGTACTGAATAAGAAGTTTACACAAAATCCACAAGAGAAAATAATCGCTGAATTTCTAAAAATGACCCCATTCAAAGTTCACATACGCTTGATTCTTAATACTGTTTTGTTACCTGAATGATCCACAGCTGTGTTTTGTTTGTTTATTGACAGTTGTTAATGATTCCCTCTTTTTTTTCAGAAAACTCCTTCAGGTCCCACAAATTGTGTGGTTTTCAGCATTTTTGTGCATTTGAACCCTTTCCAACAATGACTGTATGATTTTGAGATCCATTTTTTCACACTGAGGACAACTGATGCAACTATTGCAACTATTACAGAAGGTTCAAATGCTCACTGATGCTCCAGAAGGGAAAAAAGAAAAAGAAAAAAGAAAAAAACCTGATGCATTAAGAGCTGGGGGTGAAAACTTTTGAACAGAATGAAGATGTGTACATTTTTCTTAATTTGCCTTTTTTTTCATTTAGTACTGCCCTTCATAAGCTACAGAAGACATGTACGTGTTACCCAGAAGACAAATAAATTAAATATACCCTTTAAAAAAAAACAAACAAACAAAAAAAAAAACACAATGCAAACTGTAATAGGCTTTGCTTTCTTTAAGCAAAATATAATTTACCGCTGTGAACCTTAATTCCATACAGCAAAGACTGTTCTCGATACGAAGTGCTGTAAACACGAAGCAGTGTGAAGAAGCTTAGCCAGAATGTGTGTTATTACTCAAAAATATTAATGAACATCAATTATACACTAAAAAGCTATTAAAGCCATTCATCCATAAGGACACACAATGTTGTTTCTACAGAAAAATACTCATTTAATTTTCTTTAAGCAAAATCCTTCTTTTGATTATTTGTTTTTACTAATTTATTTAGAGGTCATATATGACTGGGACAATGTTTTTGAAGTAATTTGAAATCACACACATATTGCAAACACAAGGCCGCCTTTTAAAACCAATACGGGAAGGATAATTATCAGTTGTCTCCCACGCCTGCCAAACGAATAGCTTTGCGCTCGCTTTGCCCTTTTCCACCAGTGTTGACCAGCGTCCCTTTTGTCAGCCATAACACTTTAATCAGCTTTGGCTGTACGTGTGTTTACATTCAACACAGTGATTTCTGCCAAGACTGTCATTACGCATTATCTTATCATTTCATAAATATACATGTAAATGACCTCTAATCTACTGATGTGTAAACAGAGCACACCAATAACTAGGACTAAGATGTCCAAGGAATTATGCAAATTCAAGGGGCCGAACCAGGGGGCTTGTTTGCCCTCAAAGCAGCCCATATTAAACAGCTCATCTGGCAGAATTAGGCGTTCCAAGCCAAAGTAGGTTTAATCCTTCATTAGTTTAGCTATGCATGAATAGGTACGCGATCGCGGGTGCCAGCAGCACTGACTGTACCGCCGATACTGAGTGACACTGAAAACTTTATTGGTTGATTTACATTTGGATGATAACGTCTGTTATTACACAAGAAATTGTTCATATCATCAAACGTGGCTCGCCACAACGGCGGAGCTAATTTCCACAACCCAAGGTCAAGATTAAATATTGTTGGGCATAAAGATGAATGAAAGCTCGACCATTCTTCCTATAATAAAGGGCCATGTCAGAGCAAATTCAACTCTTTCATTTGAAAGGAGACATTCTCAGATGAGCTAATCGTAAAAGTAATGAGAAAAGTAAAAGTCTGTAAAGGTCTAAGGGTCACTGGAGTCATTAGAAAGAGCTGGAGCTTTATACTGCAGGGTACTGAGTACACAAGCAGCTCTCTTTGCAAATATTCAGAGTTCAACACTAGTGTGCACGTCTATCCTTGCCAAAATAAGTTCTACAGCATGGAAGTTGTTCTCAAATGTTTTTACATCAGGACCCAGCAATGATGACCTGGAAGTGCAGGGTAAGATCTTCTTTATTTTAGTTTCTGTTTTGGGTAACACTTATTCACTATTAAATATGACTTTTTCCTCAATAAATTCTTATTTTGCAGTTATTAATAGTTAGTAAGGTAGTTGTTAAGTTTAGGTATTGGGTAGGATTAGGGATGTAGAATAAGGTAATGTAGAATAAGGCATTAATATGTGCTTAAGTTTTTAAAGCATTTTTTTAGAGCATGATTTTCCATAGTCTGGTAGATGCTATTTTCATGCTTGTCACATCCATAACAGTACAGTACATACTCCTCATAAACAGACACATCAAAATTCAAATAAAGTAACAATTATATGTTCTGTAAAGAGCCATCGCTTCTCTATTTGTCGGGTATTATTGCATTTGGTTTGTGCATTTTAATTCGCAGAAATCCTACAAAGTATGTGGTCTTGAAAATGGTGTGCTTTTTTTTTTTTAGTCACATCCATAACACATGATTATTTCCCTTTTTTTAACATAGAAAACTTGTGCATAGACTGATATTTTTCTGATGTTTAGATTCTATCAACAAGAGTTCATTAAAATATAAACGGATGGTTCGGTATGTTGGTAAAACATACATTCTTTAAGCATTTATATGTCACATCCATAACGCAAAATGTCACATCCAGGGTTCCCACGGGTCCTTGATATCCTTGAAAGTTTGTGAATCTGAAAAAAATTTAAAGGCCCTGAAAAGTTTTTGAAAATAAACATACACAGATACAGGTCCCTGAAAGTGCTTTCTCTCACTTGAAATGTGTCCCCACATTAAGTCCTTGATTTTGAAAGTATTGGACCTGGAAAGTCCTTGAAAGGACCTTGAATTTGAAGTTAACCAAGGTGTGGGAACCCTGCACATCCACAACACTGTATTTGCCCGTTTTAAATCGCAGAAATCCTACGAAGCATGTAGTCTCTCAAAAGCTGTGCTTTTTTATCACATCCATAACATGATTATTTCCCTTTTTTTAACATAGAAAACTCGTGCATAGACTGATATGTTTCTGATGTTTAGGCTCTATCAACAAGAGTTTATTAAAATATAAATGGATGGTTCAGTATACTGGTAAAACATACATTCTTTAAGCATTTATATGTCACATCCATAATGCAAAATGTCACATCCAGGGTTCCCACAGGTCCTTGATATCCTTGAAAGTTTGTGAATCTGAAAAAAATTTAAAGGCCCTGAAAAGTTTGAAAATAAACATACATAGATACAGGTCCTTGAAAGTGCTTTCTCTCACTTGAAATGCGTTTCCCCACATTAAGTCCTTGATTTTGAAGGTATTGACCTGGAAAGTCCTTGAAAGGACCTTGAATTTGAAGTTAACCAATGTGTTTATATCTAAGCATGTGAGTTGATTACTTACTTTTTAAGTTAGTATTCCCATTAACGTCACTATATTGTTGATCGAGACTGATTTACGAATGCGGAGCTCGCACAAACCAATCAAAGCCGAACATAACCAGTCATATCCAATCATATAGCATGTGCGTGTTTAGACATCTTTCAAAAATATTTTACATATTTTAAGTGTTAGAGGGGCAGTTCATCTAAAAAGGAACATTAATTTATACATTTATTCACCTTTGAATAATGGCATGACTTTAAGGAAAATCTTGAGGTGGACACTTAAAGATTAATTGTAATGCTTGCCATTTTCAATGCTTTTTTCCCTTCTACACTTTTATTCATGCTTTTTAAAGGATGAAAGGACATTAAGTAGGTAGACTGGGATGCATTTCCCAAAAGCTAAAGGCGAGGTCCACTGAACTCTATTGGTAACGATGGAACTTGCAAGCATAGCTGCTTTTGGGAAATGCACTACTGTCCGTGTTGATAGATGAATTCGCAGTAAAATACTAAAGAGTTTGATTGGACGCGCTGCCATTAGCATCACCATCAAAAGATATGGGTCTTTTATTCTCCTTTTAAAAGCCTATTAATTCTGCTATTCTAACAATAATATGATTACTTGCATTTTATTATTTGCATGAGAAATGCACTGGCGTTTTAGAAAGACCAAAAATACTGACCTGAAGAGCCATAATGTAACATTAAAAATATTATTCCTCTCCATCATCATTAAAACAAATAAAACAAATAAAAACACTACACTACACAGTCAACTCTATATAGTGAAAATGTTTCTTAATAAGAATAGGTGCTGCAAAGAACCTTTCTTTACAAGAGTGTAGTGGCAAAAATGAATGTTAACACTCAATGAACATCAATTACACACAATGAAAAGCTATCAAAGCCATCCATCCATAAGGACAGACAATGCTGTTTGACGGACAAGACCTTTCCATAGAAAAATCATCCTTTTTGTTTTTGTTTTAAAAACACCAATCTGGCTGCAGAATGAAAGACAGAACAACAGTCATTCTAATAGAGTAGGAAATAAAATGTGGCAAATGTGGCCAACAGACTGAGGAGAGGTCAGACAGAGATGTCCAACTGAATGCAGAATACATGTTATAGAGACAGCACAAAGAAAGCAAACAAGAAAACACAAGAGGATGCTGAGAAAATCTCTATAATCACCCGCTGAACAGATGTTTCTTGACGTGTGCGGTAATAAAGAAAACAAAACGGCAGCTCTGTCCTGTACATTTACAGATATTTGGAGTTGCTGTAAAATAGGAACATTAAGGTAATATGCAGTATGCTGAGCATCGACTATTAGGGTCTTCCAGCAGGAGAACAGGAGCACAGCACAGCAGGCTGTTATGGCTGCGAATCAATTTCCTCTTTTCTGATTAACACAGGTGTTTAGAGCACATAACAGGTGGCAGCGTTTATAAACATGAGAGACAATCAAGCCTGGGAGGATAAAACCAAATGGCTGTTCATGCTCCACAACATTGACTACATGAAGTGTGCATAGATCGCAAGCACACTTGAGCCAGCCTGGCTCTTTCAGGACCCAATTTGTGCGTTCTTGTTGGGGAAACGTTTCCGTTGGGATAAAGTCGATAGAATAATCAAGCTCTGAGTAATGTTTCTTTCCTAGTAGGGATCACTTGGGGAAGTTGTCTCATCAAGCGACTACTACTATTTTCACCGCCTTGGCAATTTATATCTGTTGCTGATAGTTATTTAGTGCAGCCTGCCGTTTGCTGCAAATTTAGACGACTGGATCCAATGAATACAAATAGCCGATGATATAACCAACCCAGGCTCGTTGGAAAAAATGTGCCTGTGGTGATATTTCTGTAAAATGATATTGTTCCTGCACGTTCCATGACACTTTACAAGTAAAATGTCCACAGTGAGAGGCGTGATTTGTGTTTCACGTACTACGGAACCTCTAAAGGGAATAAATACGAGATAGGAGGGGAAAAATGTGTTTCAGTGCTTTCTCTTATATCATTGGGTAATTGTACTGTACATAAATTGCTGGCATCAGGGAGCCGCTATTAATATGCAGGGCACTGAAATCGCTTTTGAATGCACACTCGCTTTTTACTTTCACTTTCGAGATTCGCAATCATACGTACTCTGTGTATACTATGGAGTGGCATTACTTACCACACATTTTACAAGATTAGATGTTTGTCAGTGGTGCTCAGGATTCACAGAGCTCATGTCGGAGTGTTGAAAACATGATGAAGATCATTCCCAGAGTTATATGATCCAACAAAAATCTTTTACAGAGATATAAATAATAAAAAAAAAAATCCAGAGCGTTGGTTTGCCAGGTAAAAATACAATTACGTGTAAAATGTCATAGTTAATCGCGTCTGATATGAAAACTACCATAGTCATTCTCCCATAAAATGATAAATAGCAAATAACACATGTCCGTTATGTTTAGCTTATTTCGTTTTTAGTTAAATCAAATGTGACCTTGTTGTTTGTAACAACATTTGCCCTGAGACCACGTCGCGAACACCGCCTCGACTGCACAAAACACTTTCACTACAAGAGAAAGCGCCAGCTTCGCAGCGATTCCACCGCTGCCTGGGACCGTTTGAGAGCAGCTGTCTATCAGCATGTACCAGATTGAGTACAAAGAGCAAATACCCATGACTGTCACCCGTCAGACCCGCACCGCACCAGGCACATGAATATTATTCCACCTGCCGCGTGCAGGACTCTGCTGCATGGTAGTCATACCCAAGCACTCCACATCTCAAGACTCACTGTATCAGGTGAGCTACCAAGCAAATCTGCTATTTCGTGTAAGCCATACATATGGAGCTGGTTATGTGATGCAAGTTTTAAAATATATTAGTTAACAAATCTCGCACTATGGTGATAGTGTTTTAAGGTCATAACATAATATCGTGCAAGGAACCGTGTGAAAATAAGACTTTGTTAATCAATAATCTGTACTGTAATCATAATTAACGTGAAAAGGAATAAAAGAGACTGGTGCTTTACAGTGACTAGTATTCATTTTAGCTGGAAAGTGTGATAATTTGTATTTACAGTTACGTTTTTAGAGTTTTGCCAAAATGGAGGAACTGTAGAGGGATTTTTTTTCCAAAGATGTTGGATATAACAATGATATTATGAAAGCCTTCTTCCACCACTGAGTAAAAAATTAAAAAAGATAATCACGACTTTTTAAATAAAGTCAGAATTGCATGATATAAACTCGCAACTGCGAGAAACAAACTTGGAAATGCGACATATAAACTTTTATATTCTGACAACATATCAGTTTTTCTCAGAATTGCATGATATAAACTGCAAATGCAAGGAAAAAAGTCATAATTTCGAGATAAAAACTCACAATTCTGACTTTTTCTCACAAATGTGAGGTTATATCTCACAATTCTAACTTTTATCTTACAATTCTCAGTTTATATCTCACAGTTCTGACGTTTTTTCTCAGAATTGCGAGATATAAAGTCCAGTTCTAAGGAGTTGTGAGATATAAACTCACAATTGCAAGGAAAAACAGCCAGAATTGCAAGACAAATTCTGACTTTTTTTTCCTCACAAATGTGAGTTTGTATCTTTTTTTCTCAGAATTGTAAGATATAAAGTCCAGTTCTAAGGGGGTGAGTTCATATCTCACAATTCTGAGAAAAAAGTCTTAATTGTGAGTTTGTATTATGAATTCTGATGTAAACTCGCAATTGCAAGAAAAAGCAGAATCGTGTCACAGTTCTGACTTTAGAACTTGCAATTGTGAGTTTATATCTCATAATTCCGAGATAAAAAAAAAAAAGTCTTAATTGTGAGCTTGTACTTCGCAATTCTGATGTAAACTCACAATTGCGAGAAAGTCAGAATTGCAATATTAAAAACTCGGGATTGCTAGAAAAAGCAGAATCATGAGTTTTTAATCTCACAATTCTGACTTTATAACTCGTAACTGTGAATTTATCATGCAATTCTGACTTTATAATTCACAATGGTGAGTTTCTCTCATAATTCTGAGAAAAATGTTTTAATTGTGAGCTTGTAATCACACAATTCTGATGTAAACTAACAATTGCGAGAAAGTCAGAATTGTGATTTTAAAAACACGGAATTGCAAGAAAATCAGAATCATGAATTTTTAATCTCGCAATTGTGAGTTTATCATGCAATTCTGACTTTATAACTTACAACTGTGAGTTTACCATGCAATTCTGACTTTATAACTAACAACTGCAAGTTTATATCTCATAATTTTGAGAAAAAGAGTCTTATTTGGAAGTTTGTATTACGCAATTCTGATGTAAACTCACAATTGCGAGAAATTGCAAGAAACTGCCGAATTGCAAGATAAAAGCATGGAATTACAAGAATAAGCAATATAGATGCTAGGTTGTGTCATTGCAAGGATGTTTCTAGAGGGGTTCTGGGTGGTTGCTTACTGGCTCAAGTCACAACAGCCAACCTCTGGTCTCTAAATTTGAAGTCTACGGGACTTTTCTGTTTGTTTTGTTGTCTGATTTTTACTTGGGTGTTAAGGAGTTTGCTTTTTATACACTAAAACACAAAACTTAGGGGAAACAAGAAAACAGAGAAGAAGAAAAACACCAGGCAGACACTGCTGTCGCCACCTTCCATGGCTAGTGTTTTTGGCCATGTAAACTCATTGTAATTGGTGCTGTATATATATAGCACCTGTTCGGTTGACATTCTTGAAACAGACAAAGAAAATAACAGCAGACGTTTGTGTATACTGACAGTGAAGTGACTGAGGAGATTAAGGGTCGACATGTGTGGGAGTGTGCGGGTGAGAGGAAGCTCTTCTTCTGCTGGCTGGGGCCACTTCAGGTACCGCTAATGAACTCTGCCAACCACACTCAGCAGCAGTAACTCAAGGGCTTTTAGTTTCCAAGGTGAAAGCGTAGGCATGCAAGTCTGCCATCGCACGCGAAGACCTTCCAACTTTCTCAAGTGTTTCATTATGACATCGAGCCATGACCGAGTTTGCGACTCTTCAAAGGACGGTTTTCAATACAGTATCCGTAGTTCGAACTGAAGGCTTTGTGATTACATTCACTCTAAACAGTGCTAAATAGCACTAAATATGGCTCACTGGCTCGTAATCATAGAGGAACCCACTTTAAAGAGCAGGTCATATGTGACCCTGGACCACAAAACCACAAAAAAAAAAAAAAAACTGAGATTTGTACATCATCTAAAAGCTGAATAAATAGGCTTCCCCATGTACGGTTTGTTAGGACAATATTTGGTCGAGATACAACTATTTGAAAATCTGGAATCTGAGGGTGCAAAAAAATCGAAATATTGAGAAAATTGCCTTTAAAGTTGTCCAAATAAAGTCTTTAGCAATGCATATTACTAATCAAAAATTAAGTTTTGATATATTTACAGTAGGAAATTTACTAAATATCTTCATGAAACATGATCTTTACTTAATATCCTAATGATTTTTGGCGATAATTTTGACCCATACAATGTATTTTTGGCTATTGCTACAAATATATCTATTTTGTGATCCAAGGTCACATATGGGTTTGCAAAAAAAATACCTCTTTTGCTTTTGCAGTTTGTGACGTAGCTATCCTTCAATGTAAGCAGTCTGCAAAGTTGTTAATCCAAAAAGTGCATTATACATAAAGATATTGTCTCTCAAAAGAAAGAGTCGACTCAGAAAGGCATTCAAATACTGTAACTGCAGTAAGATGCAGTTTTTATATGCAGTTTTTCATTATGAATTACCCGTCAACATACTACAACACAACATATGGGGAATTTCAGGAAACGTTACATGATTAATGATCAGAAAGAAATATGACAGATGAAACAGTTGACATTTTTATCTGAAAATCTGAAAACAATGTGGTGGACTTTTTGTGGTGCTATATGGAGGAAACAAATAAAACCTACATAATTAAAGATAATAATTGAAAGAAATATATCTAATCTGTTAGATGAAAAAACTTATTTACATACCCAAGCATACATAGGCATGCTCAGTCAAAATTAATTATGTAATTATTAATGTTTTCCTGAAACATTGTGTTAGACTAATTGAATATCTCTGTTGAGTGACTGATGAATCTTGTAATTGCTATCCAATAAATGTCTCATGCATATTCAAATTCAATATCACATGGGCGTGGCCAATTCATTTCAAATTCACACTAATGAATATAAAGGTAGCCAATTCTTATATTCAGAATTTTTTGTATACATGTGAAGGAAGCTATACGATATGATTTGCGTATCCCAGCAGTTGAGTTTACATTGTGAGCAGGTGTTCTACTGCGCATAAACATGCATGAATTAATATATAAAGAAGGAAATGGTGCAAGAAGCCTTTCCTTCTTTTCTTTTCATAACCAAGCACAGCCATTATGGCATCGTAGCTCCGTGAGGAATGGAGGATGCAGTTGGCTGGTCTGCAAGGATACAGTAATGCACAACTCGTGCTTGTTAAAACTATTTCTCTACAGACTAATCAAATGCTGTACATTTCTACATTTCAGAGTTTATAGTAATGTGACAATGTTTTGTGGAAACCATCTTCCTTTCTGTCGGTGTTATTATTGAAACATATTTCTTGTTGCTACTTGCGAAAAGTAGCGCCTGCAGGCATGAGATGTTGTAAACCTTGAATATGATGCTGGTTTTCACACTGGGTTTTATGACACTGTGATGCGTGTACCTCTGGGTGTAGTCTTAAGAGTGTGTGCGTGAGGCTCGGAGTGTCTTCGTGGACTTGTGTGTCATTTGTTTGTGTGCATGTTGGCAGGAGTTGCGTCTCGCTTCTCAACTTTTTCAGAGACAGCAATCCTGTTAAGAGTCCCAGCGGCCTAGCGCAGCCACAGAACTACAGTTTCAGAGTGCTGGCTTGCTGTGAAACACTGCTATGCAAAATCAATGACCACAATGGCAAGCCCGAGTTCTCTTCTCCATGACTTAAGTTACAAGAAAGAGCTCATGTGTGCAACCTAAAATAACCTAACCCAAATAAAATAAAATATAAATAAAATTAAGTAAAAATACAAAAATACAAGTAAGACAAGTAAGATTTAAAGGGGTCACTGAATACAAAATGTATGTTTACATGTTGTTTGAATATAAATGTGTGTTGGCAGTGTGTGTGCACATCCACCCTATAATGATAAAGATCCATCCAGTGCTTTTTATTTTAAATTCCCAGTAATAATGATCACTTTCTCAGATCAAGCTGTTTTGAGAACAGAGTTCTGGCAGAGTGAACTGAACAGCATTTCAGTTTTCCAGCATTTTTGTGTATTTGAACCCTTTCCGACAATGAATGCGTGATTTTGAGATCCATATTTTCACACTGAGAACAACTGAGGGACTCATATGCAACTATTACAGAAGTTTCAAATGCTCATTGATGCTCCAGAAGGACAAAACATGCATTAAGAGCCGGGGGTGAAAACTTCTGAACAGAATGGAGATACGTACATTTTTCTTATTTTGCCTAAGTTTCATATTTTTTCATTTAGCACTGCCCTTCAGAGGCTACAGAAGACAGTTACATGTTTTCCAGAAGACAAAATAAGTTAAATTTACCCTGATCTTCAAATTCAAAAAGTTTTCACCCCCGGCTCTTAATGCATCATGTTTCGGGAATCATTCGTGATCCAACTTCTTCTGTAGATGAAGTGAGTACACTGTCAGAAAAAAAGGTACAGTTCTGTCAATGGGGCAGTACCCTAAGGTACAAAAGTGAAAAGGTACATCTTTGTACCTTAAAGGTACATTTTAGTACTTTAAAAGTATATTTTGGTACCTTAAAGACATATTAGTACTTTAAAAGTACATATTTGTACCTTTTCACTTTTGTACCTTAGAGTACCGCCCCAGTGACAGAAATGTAGCTTTTTTCTGAGAGTGTATAAGTTATGAATCTTTGCAAATCGCCTTTCCTAATAATGTGCTAGTTAGCAAGTTCTCTGGCTAAATGCGGCTAAAGTTTACAGTCTCTCAGAGAAATGCTGATCTAAGTAAATAGCTACCAGCAACTGTTCCATTCTTCAAAATATCTTCTTTTGTGTTCAACATAAGTAAATGCTGTCAAAATTAATTTGTTTTTTTCTTGTTTTTGCATAAATAAAGGACAATTTTCTAAACCCCTTGCTAACATCATTATGTGCTTATTACACAAATTGGTTTGGTGGTTGCATGGCCTGCTACATTTCTATTCTGTCCTCTCCTGCCATCTTTTTATTTGTCTATCAGCACCTGCACATCCAAGCTATCTCTTATCGAATTAAGCATTATGGCTCAGAAGAGTTTAGTCATAAGTAAAAATCATTCGATTTTTGATGGCTATGGTTTCTTTGTTTATATATTTATGACAACTATGCATTTTCAAAGGTTGAATTGTCAGCTCATGACAATAGGAACAGCTGCGATGACAGAAGCATTTGTGATCAGTAGATTAAAGGACACTCTGGTAGCTAGGCTTCAACGTGTGATTGACTCAAGCTTATGTGAAATATAATGTCACATCAAGGCAATCGTTTTAAACAGGTCCTTTTAAGAAAATCTTGATGAATTTGTTAAAAATACAGCTGTTGTAAACAACAAAACTTCTGAGCACAATGAACTTGGTTTTAAATTTTTGTTTTGGCTCTTGGATTATTGGATTATTTTGTGTTCAGAAGATGAATGAAGGTCTTACGGGTTTGGAACGACATGAACGTGAGTAATTAATGGCAGATTTTTTTTTTGTTTGTTTGTTTTTTTTTTGGGTGAACTATCCCGTTTATAGGACATTCATAAATGAACATTACTGTAAAAAATGTTAACTGTCTGTTAATGATCCCTGATGCATGAACTAACACCAGCAAATTGTACCTTATTGTAAAGTGCCACCAATATTTTATGTATTTTTAAGCATATTTGCTACATTGGTAAGATTTTGTGGAAATATACTTAGACCAGTACTGACCTACTACAAGAATTTCAGCATAAACGTTTAGTAGATCTACAACGATCAAGTCCTTGTTTACAAAGCAACCAAGCGTGCAGTTGTTGCACACATTCTCTAAGGATTTCCCTTAAAGAATGATCTACAATTAAGTGCATCAGCACACTCTG
The DNA here is from genome assembly GCA_019740295.1 of Labeo calbasu. Lineage (NCBI taxonomy): Eukaryota > Metazoa > Chordata > Actinopteri > Cypriniformes > Cyprinidae > Labeo > Labeo calbasu. The sequence goes on along the minus strand of JAHKKF010516282.1, from coordinate 16,265 downwards.
CTTATGACTAATTAAAAAAACACATGGCTCGTCTTTGTACAAGCTATAGATAAAACCACTAGTCATATCCTTCTGATAAAAACAAATGTAACTAAGAATCGAACAAACAAAGCTAATGGAAAAGGAAAAGTAATGCACCAAATGTAGACCCGCCATAAATCAAGCTCGTCTAACGAAACAAGACATCACAAATGCGCATCTTTTACGGCGAGCCGATATGTTGTGCTACCTTAATTGATACAGAGCAATGCAGATGGCATGCTCTTACTTTATTCATATGCAAAGAGGATCCTTTCTTATCACAACCTTCAACTGCACTGACAGAGTTCTAATTCTTAGCTGAGCATAAATTCAGTTGCATGGCAACCTGCAATTATGTCTGCCAACCGGAAAACTAGCAAACGTATCTTGCATTTCAGTTTTTATTAAAATCACACAGTAAGAGAGAGCATGCAAAAAGTGACCTGACCTCAGATCACCACTCCTGGTCTGATCCAGAATCTCTTTCTTGTGCAATTAAGGTAATTTCATACTGGACATCAATGCACAGCCAAAACAAAGAGATTAGGATGCATATAAACATGGCTGAAGGCCAACAGAGGCTTATGCTGTAGGGTGGCACAGGTCAGTAATGGACGTCCTGGTGTAAGAGCCTCTTTACGAACCTGGCCACCTGCCCAGTGAGGTTAAATCTGTTGATGTCCAGATGATTATGCTGCCATCCACTTTTCATAATGATAGAAACTACATCAGACGGTAACACTTTATTTTACGGTTTCTTAACTAGTTGCTTATTAGCATGCATATTACTAGAATATTAGCCATTTATTGGTACTAATTAAGCTCATATAAATGCCTCATTCTACATGACCTTATTCAACATTCCTAATCCTACCCAATACCTAAACTTAACAACTATCTTACTAACTATTAATAGGCAGCAAATTAGGAAATTATTTAGGGAAAAGTCATAGTTAATAGTGAATAAGTGTTCCCTATTCTAAAGTGTTACCGTTTGAGTCTAAAGATCAGTTACACAAATGTGGATAGGTGTTTTTCGTTAATGTAAAGTTGGGGCTAATAATGTTAAATGCTACATATTTATATTATTTAAAAATAAGGTAATTATCAGGTAAAATATTTACTAGCTATACAATGACTTGAAAATTTCTGAACATGAACTCACCCTCAAGCCATCAAAGATGTAGATGAGTTTGTTTCTTCATCAGAACAGATTTGCAGAAATTTAGCATTACATCACCTGCTTACCAATGGATCCATTGTGACACTATGTTCCATTGTGACAACATGCCCCTATATAAACAGTCGAAGTCAAAAGTTTACATACACCTTGCAGAATCTGCGAAATGTTAATTATTTTACCAAAATAAGAGGGATCATACAAAATACATGTTTTTTTTATTTAGTACTGACCCAAATAAGATATTACACATAAAAGATGTTTACATATAGTCCACAAGAGAAAATAGTAGTTGAATTTATAAAAATGACCCAGTTCAAAAGTTTACACACGCTTGATTCTGTGAAAACGTTTGGAATTTGAAGATAAGGGTACATTTGACTTATTTTGACTTAATATATATTTAGACAAAATAATAAAAATGTATTCTGTTCAAAAGTTTTCACCCCCCAATTCTTAGTGCATTGTTTTTCCTTCTGAGGCATTAGTGAGCGTTTGAACCTTCTGTAATAGTTGCATATGAGTTTCTCAGTTGTCCTCAGTGTGAAAAGATGGATCTCAAAATCATACAGTCATTATTGGAAAGGGTTTAAATACACAAAATTGCTGAAAAACCAAAGAATTTGTGGGACCTGAAGGATTTTTCTGAAGAACAGCAGGCAGTTTAACTGTTCAGGACAAACAAGGGTCTCATGAACAACTATCACTAAAAAAACAAACAAAAACACAGCTGTGGATCATTCAGGTAACAACACAGTTAACAAATTAATATGCGTTTTAGAAAGTGTACCTTTTTTCCTTTCCCCCCCCTGAGCGATTATGGTATAATTATCTGATACTATCATTTTAACATGTTAGCACAGTTTTGCGCATGAAAAGCATGTTGAAAGGCCCTTGTTGGGTCTTTTCATTTCGCTATTCAAACCCTGGATTCTTCTAGGCTTTGAGAATTGACGTTTAGTCCTAAACACTCGCTAAATCCATTTCCAATATCTGCCGTAGCTTAAAGCTGTTTAAGCAAACATACATAGCCCAGCAGCATGTCAAACATATCTTCTTGTCACTTAATTCACTACTCATCTCTAATTTTTTTTTTCCCCTCCTGTGGGCTTTTATAAACATTGACCTATTTTTAATACTTCATGCTCAACATATGGTACTTATATCACACGTATATAATTCCCAGAACTTTTATTCTCTGAACAGGATCCTATTGTTGGGAACCAACTGACAAGAAGATTGTTATTAGTAAGTATTATGCTCAAGCCTGAATAAAAAAACAGATTAAACATACAAAAATATGCAAGAATAGAACAAATGAAAGTTTAATTTGTTGAAATGACATGTGGGTGAATAAATGAACATGGATGTTTTGGTGAAGTATCCTTTTAAATTATTTTAGCTGAGGGATAGTCAGGTTTGCTAATGAATACTTGGAATTCATTCCATAGTGTTCATTAAATTATGCATTTTTGTGTGTGTGTGTGTGTGTGTGTGTGTGTGATGGAATGTTTTTAAGGACTTTGTCCTCTTTTAGATTTTGCTTTCTAGCAATTTTAGTTTGACCAGAATTTGGTATGATTTTAATGTGAATGTAGAACGAACACACAAATGTTTTCAGTATACCCGTATATTAGATCATAACAAAATACAATCAATTTTTTCCTCACTAACATAATGCATCACACAACTTTAAGATAATATAACATATTGTAACTTCTCAAATAAAGTGCAGAAATGAAAAACCTAATCATCTTTACTACACATCATTGCCCTCTTGAACTCCATCACACAAAACACAATAAAACAAGCTTCATTCAATATGATGCTTTCATTCTAGCTCTGCTGTCTCGACATGAAGAGGCTTACAGCTTTATACAACATAAGCTTCATATTATGTAGACAGCAACAGATGCCACAACTTTTTAATGATATTTAGTCCGCAGGCTGCATTCAATATAATCTTGAGATTTTGTATTTGGGCCATTTAAACTTAATATAGCATGGCGAGCCTTATGTTAGAACGCTCCATCACTATAGTTTATGCCTCTCAGTTTCAAATCGCATTAGATACGCTCTTCATTAAAACATCAATATTTGTTTTGATAGCAGAGCGGGGTAAAGTGTAAAACTTTCCAAACTTGCCAGGTGTGGAATTATTGTATCTGTCTTCATACAAAACATTAGATGGCACTTTCTACATATCTGGGGTCCCATCAATTTTTTAATCATTAGATGCACAAATCCCATGTTTTTAAAATATGTCTTTTTATGCTCATCAAGGTTGCATTTATTGATCAAAAACAGTTCTGTCATGACAACTCTCTGAAGATTTTAGCATGGTAATGGATATGACAATGTTAATGTATCTGGTCTTAGTGGAATAGATCTACTACAGTGCTGTTGGTTATTACTGTCATTGTAGATTATTACAAGTACAGGACATTGCTACTGCCAATACATACATCAATACAGTGCTGTGAGTATTTAAGACATACTTCTGCTGCACAAATAGCATATAAAATAACCCGTAGCAGATCTATACAGGTGGAGCTGGGGATGTGGAGGGTTTCGGAGGAACTCTGAGAGCTTGCTGCAAAATGTCCTAGTGAATGCTAACCAGTCATTTAAATGTAAAGCAGCAAGCTCATTGGCTGCGTAAGCAACATGAACCAATCAGCTTGTGCCAAGTAGTTTAATGCTAGATCTTCAGTTCGCATTAACAACCCATCGGTCTGCACCACATAGAGTTTCATGACAGAACTTGGGATTAATATTGTGAAATATTATTATAATATGAAATAACTGTTTTCTAATTTAAATTTTTTACAATTTATTCCTGTGATTCTGTCATTCCTTTAATCTTCGGTGTCACATGATCCTTCAGAAATCACTTTAATATGCTAATTTGGTGCTTAAGAAAGATTTACTAAAGGTAACTAATGTAAATTTACATTAAAACACTTTATTTTGTTCTCTATTTCTGGAAAATGTCAGTCGAAAAAGTACAACACAGTATAAGTGAAGTATAAAATAAAAATATATAAAGTATAAATCTAGCTGCTAATAGACCTGAATTTCATATTTCATATTATGTGACAACAAGATTTACTTATTTATCATCATAGACTGTTTATCTGTTCACAATTACTCTCATTATTTTAATATTAAAACGTATCAGTTCAATTTTAATTTACATGGTCACCTCAAGCTGCTAGCTGTCAAAGCATGTGTCTCTTTTATATGCTTCTAGATGTTCTTCAATTTTCCTTTAGAATTAAACAGAATTAAAATCACAGTACTCTGATATATTTGTGTCATTGGAAGCGAAGCGCTTCACCTCATACCACGTTTCACAGATGTTCCCTGTTAAGAACCATCCTGAAGGATGACAGCTTGCTGTACTTTAAACAAGTGCTCTAGACAAAGCTTCTCATAAGAGGCTCAATTCTGAGAAACTCTGACATTTTTACACAAACCTTCAACTTTCACATTCAGCCATTAGATCTGACAGGGCACACTGGATTCTTGCTGCTATACTGCCTTGAGTGCGTGCCGCATACTAACGTTTTTTGTTCAGTCACATGGCACTTCTACACACTCGAAAAGACAAAGAAATGTACAAAAGCATGAAAATACAGCTATTGAACACAATGATAAGCCTGTTTTTCTCTTACGTATCTACGTCACTCTGCTGTATACACAGAACGTCTCCATTCAACAAAGAAGCATGACGCCGTAAAGAGCTCTGCAAAGTCCCGAAATAGACTCTACGCTTCGGAGAAAAATAAATGGCGGAAAGCAGAAGAATAGCTGTATTCATCAAGACTTTCTCACATGTTTTTTTTTTTTTTTTCCAGTTCACAATTGCTTTGCTGTGGGCTGTAATTAACAATTATTTCCAGTAACATGCTCCAGCAATTAACTGAGAAATTGAACAAGTGGTATATATTGTGCACTGTTTCACAATGTAAGACACTGAAAAATATTATAAACTAACTAAAACCATTTACATTAATAAAGACCATTGTTATATCCTTGCTTTAATTTCTTTCCCTCTACCTACTTATTTGAATGATAGCATGACTTCATCCATGTATAGTTGTTATATAATTACATTCATTGTTAATGACTGTATGTATGTGTAGTGTGTGTATGTGTGAATAGATAGATTAATCCTTGTAATGGCCACTAGCAACTCTAAAATATTATGCAAGTGTAATGTTAAAGGGATCATGACATGAGAAATCAAATTTGCCTTGATCTTTTGGCATATAAGAGATCTTTGTACCATTAAAATATCCTGCAAGTTTCATAGCTTAAAACCTCCTCCTCATTATGAAGCTCTAAAAACATCTCGTTTGGATCTGACGTGCCAGATGACATCACAGGGGAACAAATATATGCATAAACACTGCCTCCAGAGCAAGACATCAACGAATGATCATGTCACCATAGGCCCCGCCCACTGGCGTTCAGTAGCTTAAAGGGTTACTCCACCCCCAAAATGAAAAAAATTGTCATTAAATCACTTACCCCCACTTCATTCCAAACCGGTAAAAACTTAGTTTGACTTCAGAACACAATTTAAGAAATTTTGGATGAAAACCAGGAGGTTTGTCACTGTCCCACTGACTACCAGGTAAATACCACTGTCAAGACCCAGAAAAGTATGAAAGGCATCGTCAAAATAGTCCATCGCCATCAGTGGTTCAATCTGAAATTTTCTGTACCATGGGTGCAGCAGGCACAATAGGCTAACTTCTGCCAACATAACCAACGTGACCACCTGCTTGCACATGGAGACTATTTTCATTGCGCCTGCTGCACCCATGGTACGGCAGCAAAGTTCCGCGATTATTACGCCGGAATGAGAGTATAGTTCCTAGCCATATCAGCCTAGAAAATCTTTCAGTCTTAGTACACAATGTAACTACAGAAGAGTCAAGTTCTATATAGGAAAAATATTGAACTCTTTGGTCATTTTTGAGCGAGATGCTAACGGTATAATCAGATTCAATGATCTATGCTACCGCCAGACTCGGAGATCAGCTGAATGGATTCGAAAATGGTAAAATGAGCTTATTTTCAAAAAAAAAGTGGAGTGTTCCTTTAAATTGTGTTCAGAAGACGAATGAAGCTTTTACGGGTTTGGAGTGACATGGGGATAAGTGATTAATGACAAAATTCTCATTTTGGGGTGGAGTAACCCTTTAAAGGCTTGACATTTGATTACGCTCAATGCAAATGTCAAGTCGTGTCAAAAGCAAACAAAAAATTACAATCACTGCCGCTATCTTGACCACACTGGACACGGCATACAGATGCGTGTTCGCTTTCTGACAGTCCATGCACTTGAGTCTGTCGTCGATAGGGCAATTGGAGTGAGAAAAGTTTTGCTTTGACGCATTTGGTTAAAACAGCTTGTTCACATCTTTGTACAGATAACAGAAAGATCCCAGCGTAGGAACAAGTGGATAGTTGATTTATTTATTATTATTATTTTTGTTTTTTTTCCCTTTTATTATAATAGTGAAGAGCAGACAGGAAGTGAAGTGGGGGACGGATCGGGACAGGTCCTCGAGCCAGGATTCGAACTCAGGACACCTGTAGTGCAACAGCACCGTACATCGACACACTTAGGCTATCGGCACCGACTAGACAGTTTATTTTTAATGGCAACCCGGATCATGTCTGAGGAGTGTTTGGAGGATTTTCTTTTGTAAATGAAGTGCAATGTCATGGAGAGTTCACAAAGAAACGTGTTCACAAAGAAATGTGGGTTGAAAATCATTTTTCCAAAATGTATTTATTTGTTTATTTTGTGCAAAAAAACTTAACTTTATAAGTAAACCTAAAGGAACATATTAAAATAATAATAAAAAAAATGTTACGATCTATAAGGCAAGTAACATTTTGTGAAGTTTTTTAGTAATGCAGCTATTTTAATATATGTATCTACTTCTGCCTGATATATCAACTGTATGTTTTAGTATTGCATCACTGTTCACTAATGGCTAATCATTGCATACTTCTGTAAATATCAGCACATTTGCCAAAACGGCAAGGGTTAAACATCAAAAGCTCTCATACTGACAAAGGATTAGTATAGTAAGGCAGCAGCATAATGCAAGGCTTATCTCTTTCAGGACAGTTCATCTTCAATATTCAACCATTTCTGTATATCCTCCCTTCAGATGTGTCTCTTCAGACAAATCTAGATACAACTCTAAGATTTGACACTTCAGCTTTGCACAGCTGGCAATCAACAAAGCATACCCATCGCTATTAAAAAGTGTATCGTTTTTACATTTTCTCCAATTTAGTCCTAATCCACAGTTTGTGAGTATTTGTGAGATTCTACTCATGTAAATTGTACTACTGAACTATACTGAAAAAATAAATAAATAAATAAATACGGTGTAGAAATAATTTTCACTAAGAAACTGCTAGCAAACATCACAAATAATTACAAAAAAAATTGTCAAGAAACAATGACTTAAACATTGAAATTAAAATAAATATTATTAAATCTTATATTTTCTTGTAAAATATACACTGTGAAAAATTCCTTGTTTTAAGTTATAAATAAAGATTAATGGAGTACAGTTTACAGGAAAATAAACATTTTAACATTTCTACTTCAAAACTTAACAGACAGGGCTTAGACTAAGCCAAGATTAGGCCATAGTTCAATTAAGACATTTACGTAATTTTTATAAATGTGCCTACACTCTTCAAAATGAAGGTGCTTCACAATGCCATAGAAGAACCTTTTTTGTCTAAATGGTTTCATAAAGAACCTTAAACATCTGAAGAACCTTTCTGTTTCACAAAAAGGTTCTTTGTGGCAAAAGAAGGTTCTTCAGGTTATAAAAAGGTAAGAAAAAGATAGTTCTTTAAAGAACCTTTGATCGAATGGTTCTTCGTGGAACCAAAAATGGTTGAAAATGCTGTGAAGAACCTTCTATTTTTAAGAGTGTAGAAAAAAAAAAAAACATAAGGCACTGATATATTTTAAGATCAGTCCGTGCAAGTTTCTCTTCAGTTGAAACACTTACATTTTAGTTCTAGGACTAGACTTAAGCCTCATCTGTAAAACCAGGGGTTAATGTATAACTAGCTGTTTCTTGGCAATTATATGTGAAATTTATCAGCAGTTAATGAATGAAAATTGTTTCTACACTAAATTTCCAATCATCTTTGTTTATTTACAACTTCTAAAAATATATTTATATTTACTTAAAAATAATTTGTTTTGTTTTGTTGAAATGGCTAGTAAATTTCACAGTTAATTACAAAATTAGCAAGTAAAATTGAATTAAACATGAAATTCAAAAGACTGAAATAGTATTTTTGGTAACACATTACAATAAGGTTCCATTAGTTAATGTTAACGTATTAACTAACATGAACAAACAATGAACAATGCATTTACAGTATTTATTCATCTTTGTTAATGTTAGGTAAGGAATAAGAATACAGTTGTTCATGTTGGTTCACAGTGCATTAACTAATGTTAACAAGCACAACAATTGATTTTAATAATGCGTTAGTAAATATTCATTAACATTAACTAATAAATGCTGTAGAATTATTGTTCATTGTTAGTTCATGTTAAATAATAAAGTAGTTAACTAATAAACCATACTTTAAAGTGTTCTTGTATTTTTTTGTAAAACGTACTCTAAAAATCTGTTTTATTTGCAATTTAAAAAAAATAATAAAAATATGGTGCTTTACATTGGCCACAATAAAAGTTATAATTAAAAACCCATGCATGTTACTAAGGCAGAGTCCCAACTCTTTAGACTTTATTGCCTTTTAATGTCAAACCAGACCCAAACATGTCAAACCATAGCCAGCCTGATGCCAGGATGTTTCAATAAAGTCCAAAAAAACAAGATAATGCCTGAAATTTGCAGTAATTGCACAAGCATTTGCTGTGCTGAACAACAGCGGGATGCACCGACATGCTGGAGTCTCAAAGATGAGAACCGTGGGCATGCTGTTGAGGGTGAAGGTAAGAGGCCAGAAACCCTCTCCGTATTGGCAGTACTTTTCTGCCTGAACGCTACTGATCAATACAGAGAATGTTGACTAGAGGAAAAGGCGCTTGTGCGTAAATCTGTATGTTTGCGCAAACTTCCCCAAGCAATGTGTTTTACATTTGTTGCACTTAGGGGAAGAACAAGAGAACACTTTTATTGCACATCCACAGACTGAGGCAGCCTGAACCGCGAGAGGGAGGCGAGACCGTATCCGACGGCTGTTAATTGTGTGTGTTTGTGTGCAGATATGTTGCAGGATAAACACGGTATGAGGGTTTGACTCAAAGGTCACCATTCCCAGCAGTCCCAGCTTCAAGCTGCGGGGCTTTGTATGAGCTCTGCACATCTGTCACAAGTAATATCCTACATGGGTATTACACAAAAAAACACATTTAGGAACAAAGACAGCTGCAAAATGGCAACGTTAACAAAGCATACATTGTTCAATTTAAGACAGTGAACAGCAGCGTGGGTACATTAACATTGTTAATGTTGGCTCATTGTACTGTAAAAGTGTCCATTGACTCACATCAAAGAGCAATGTTATTACCGCTACATCTGTGACTAATATGCAGTAAATGAGTGCTGTACTCTATAGCTTTGATACATCATTTTCTGATTTGACGGTCATTTTTGTCAAGCCTTTGACCGAGATTACTATGATCATTTAGGAAGCAGTCGAGAAAAAGGCCCTCGCAAAACCCGTTTGTTTGTTACTTTTAAGAAGTTCAACCTAATAAGTGTTTACATGCACAATCTTACACTGTGTAACACTATGCTTAATAAGCCAGGAAACGTTAAGGCGATGGTTTTTATGTGATCCACAAAAATCTTTTTTGTTTGAGTAACATGTGAAACATCAAGAGAAAAAAAAGATTCTCTTGAAATAAACATCTAAAACACTACTGATACTATATATTAAACAGTGATATGGATTACACATTTTGCATTAAAATTATATAAATTAAGGATGTATTAAATTAATCAAAAGGGACATTAAAGATTTATAATGTTAAAAAATATTTATATAAATGTTCCTTTGAACTTTTTGTTCATGAAAGAATCCTGAAAAAAGTATCAATGTTTCTACAAAAAATAAAAAGCAGCAGAGCTTTTTTTATTTATTTATTTTCATGTGACGTTGAAGACTGGAGTAATGGCTGTTCAATGCAGCTTTACCAACAAAATTACATTAAATTACATTGTAGCATGAGATAAAATAGAAATCTGTTACATTAAATTTAATAATATTGCTGTTTTATTCCCTATTTTAATTATATAAATGCTTGGTGAGCATAAGAGACTTCTTTCAAAAACAAAATAAAAATAAAATAAAATAAAATAACCTAAATAACCAAACTAAAATAAAATACAATACAATTAAATAATTAAACCGACTGAATCCATCTGACTAGTTTTAAGTTGATTCATTCCAATTAAATAATATTTTTGACTTGAACAAAACCAGTTAATTTAAATTAGTGCTGTCAATTGAATAAAAAATAATAATTAAACACACATTTTTTCCCCTAAGATTAATCAAGAATAACCCCACCTAACACTGAAGTTTTTATACTTTTACATTGCACTAATTTCACATTCAATCTTCAAATTAACGTAAAAACAACATTTTTAACCCTTTAAGTGTGGCGCCTAAGTTTACTTTACCATATTACAAATAAATCCTAAACTAATCATGACAAACCATACATCATTGGAAAGGTCTAGGACTCTTTTTTTTATTTTTGTGTTACAAATCATGTAGGAAAAGTAATAGGTTAATATATGTCAAGAGTGCAACTTAAAAAAAATGTACATCATAACATGAGTTCTGACCTTTGTCACAAAAGACTTTCTTCGTTGCCTTTTTCCCTATTACAATTTAGAAATCATAAGAAATTATATATTAGTTCAAAACTTAAAATCTCAAAATTCATCCTTTGAAAGGCATTTCAAAATCAGACATTGCATCACCACGAAAAAATGTACATCAAAATCAAATTAGAAAATGTTTTCATTCATGAATTATAAAAATTCAATGAGTATCACTGATACCAATATTACTGATGTCTCTAGGAAATTATTTTATTAAATTATAATATTTTAACCATTGACTATAGTCATTCAACTTTACCGTATAATTGAGAGCAACTTTACCATTTACCAGACTTCAAAAAATAACAATTTCTATTTTAAGTGAACTTAAAACAATCTTCACATAAACATTATTTACCTGTGCCTTTTAGCAAGTAAGAAATTTACAGAAATTGAATAAAGTTATCGAACACTAAATACTAAATTAAATATAGATCAATCCTTAAAGCTACAAAAGTTACTGATGTCCTCTTTTCCCCTTGGTTCTTTGATTAACAGACATCACAGCAGCTGGGTTATTAGATTATTTGCTGCTATTACTTTAAGAGCTGCCACTGCTGAATGTGACGCAGATCTGACATGCATGCTCGAAGTTTCATTCGCGCTTTAATATAAAATGATTCTGGCCACAGCGCATACCGCCGCATTTGTGCATGTAATTGGTATAACAGCTGACAGGACAGGCAAATTCATTTTTACTGACATATGACCTGGCAGCATCTTATTTGACCACAGTTTACTGTTGTTCTGCTGAAGTTCCCTCGTCACCTGTACCTTTTTTCCGTGCTCGTTTGGCTAGCGCCTGGCTTTGGAGTACGCGTCTGAAAAGTCTTCCGTTTGATGTGGTTGTAAAGACATTCTGTGACTAAATAAATGCACTTCTTGTCAAGAAAAAAAACAGAAAAGCAGCAGTTGTGAGTGGAGTGGCCAACCCTATCCCCGCCCCTGCGTTAACTGTGTTAAACATTTTTATCACCGTTGAACTAGAAAAATTAATCACCTGCGTTAACACACTGATTTTGACAGTGCTAATTAAATGCTTGAAAACACCTGACAAAACTGAAAGATAATCATTAAAATTGAAGAAAAACACATCAAACCTGTCAGTTTACTAACCATGTCAGATCTTTGCGTTTTCACAAAAGGACAGATTTTTATAAACCAATTAGACATGTCATCACAGTAGTACATATTGTAGTGTAAGTGAAAAGAGTAGCATTACAGCACAGAAGAACACTGCTTTAAATGAATCTCTCCACTACAACACTCTATCGAAAGCCTTACATTATTCTGTGTCTCTCAAACAGGTCTTACAGGCTGAAGTAGTACAAGCAGGTGAAGTGGTTGGATGAACTCACCACCCATGTCTACCAGGTTAGATGTGGAGAGACTGAAAGCACTTAGCGCACTTGTGACAAAAATGGCACATTTACCCATCAGGTGAGAGGTTTTTTTTTGTTTGTTTTTTTTTGTTAAAGGGGTCATCGGTGCCCATTTTCCACAAGTTGATATGATTCTTTAGGGTCTTAATGAAAAGTCTATAGTATACTTTGGTTAAAAATTCTCAATGGTTGTGTAAAACAACACCCTTTTTACCTTGCCAA
>JAHKKF010516281.1:0-25490 GCA_019740295.1 Labeo calbasu | reverse complement strand
TATTCTCGAAACATTTCGACTTTATTCTTGACGTTCTGACTTTATTCGAAACTTAAGTTGAAATATTCTGAGAATAAAATCAAAATATTTAGAGAATAAAGTTTAAATATTTAGACTTTATTCTAATATACAAGTTTGTTCTTAAAATATTACATCTTTAATCTCGTAACTTTAGTTTTTTTTTTTTCTTAACGTAACACATTAAAACGCCATTGTAAACAAGAGACATTTAAAAAAAATAAATAAATAAAATAAAACAAAATAAATTAAACCTTGAAAAAATTTTAAATCACGTCTTAGGGAAAAACATGTCCTAGCTGAGCATTTTTAATAGAGTAGCTTGAAGCTAACAACAGCTAACATTGCATTTGTCTTTTTATTTTTTTCTATTGTCGATTTTTAATTATTCAGTCACAAAGTTATTGAGGAAAGCATTAGGGACTAGTTTCATAAAGCACTTGAGCCTACATCATTTGCATTAGTCCCACAGTTCATCAAAGCAACACTTGCTCAACCAATGGCAAGGCTTTCGGTTTACCTGACCAATGGCAGACCTGCGTTTAGGCCCCCTAATTGAAAACAAGCCATTATTTTTGTAATTCTGTTTGGTGTCACTAGAGGCACACAATGTTTAACAAGTAATGAAAGGTGGGCTAGCGTACAACACAAACTCATTCAGCTGGAGGCTGTGAGGCTTATCACAGATGCATTAGCGTTCAGAGATGGCCTACTACACAAATCCCCGGGGAGATGCAGCCGGCGACTAAAGATCGATCGACAGCAGAGATTGAGGCTGTCCCTGCTTACTGCGCACCGCCTCTAATTACATTAATACATCTCCCGCCTTGAGAGCTACAGCCTCAATCACAGAAGGACCGGAGAACCAGAGGGATGTGTTACAAAGTCAGCTTGAGTTCATACTAAACATTTTGTGTCTTGCTAAAAAACTATCAATCAGATGATAGAAGGCATGTGCTAGACTGTGTATTGCTTTTTCAGCAAAGTTTTGATCATGTTGATCATTTAGAGGCCTTTGGGTACCAAATATGATACAGTAGGCTTTGTAGGGCTAAGTACACACTGCGGGCATCTCCCACACAAGGTGTTTTTGTAATGAATGACACGGTGGGATCAGCAACAGAAATGTGCCATCTAGCTGGAGCTATTATCTACTGACGTGGTCCATCACGGCACGGCACGGCAGACAAACATTAAAGAGATTAAAAGAGATAATTGCAGCATTATCTCAAAATATGACAGTTTAATGGTCGGAAATAAAAAGCAAACAGAACGTAAATGAGCAAAAGCTAAGTTTAATGTCTCCCTGGATGACAAAGAGCAATATTGGCCATTTCCAAAAGTGAGTCATAAAGAGGCTGTCCTCTGAGACACATACGCTCAGAAAGATGACTGCAATTTTCAACTAGGATGACACTGCTAAACTACGAGTCATAAGCGTGAAGACAGCTCTTGCATATTGCAGATTTCAATTTATATTAAATGATCATGAATATGATGTTGATATTCTGAGCTCTGTAATGTTAAAGAATCTAGAATCATGCTCCCACTAGGTGGTATAATAATAAATATGACTGCATTCATCAATATGCAAATGATATGCAGATTTATTTTAGATTAACATCAGACATCCACAAGTTCATCAGTACTCTGTCTGAAAGTATGATATTAGCTCTACGGATGTGGGTGTTTATGAACTTCTGCAGAGATAAAATTAAAAACAGCACATCTGAAATTTGATTTGGGTATCTTGATTTATTATCACTGAAGATCAAAGATTACATCAGGAAATGATGAGTCATTTTGTCTTTATGAGGCTTTGGAGTATTTGGTGACCTCACACTGAAACTGAATATGGCTCAGAGTAATTTAAGATTGCATGATAGTGTTAGTTAGTAGTTATTTTGTTCTTTCAGGAAGTAATCAATACAAAACAGCACTGTGGTGGTATCATTGTACAGTGATATATATATATATATATATATATATATATATATACACACAGATTGTAATATCATGATGATATCTTGTGTGGAATAAGACAGTGAGGGCTGAAACACACAAACTTTAAACCCTTAGATATTTCTACCTGAAATGGGTTTATTCATTACTTAGTTTGACATCAAAGAGAACTGAAATGGCAGTGCTGCATTAAAGGCAGTGGGTTGCTGGACTAACACTAGGGCCCTATGAAATCAGTTTTAATTTTGCTGGATTCTAATCTCCAACCCCACCCGCCACTCATACTTTAATTTTTTTTAGACTCTGACTGCACACTGACCGGTCAAAAGGGAAAATGTTTACCCATGAACAAAAATATGAAAAATGTTGGTTCATTTTCAAAAAAAAAAAAAAAAAAAATTCTCATTTCACCGTATTCAACGCCCATTTTTATGATGATAAACGTATCAAAAACGCACATTTTCGATGACTCGTCAAGAGCACGTTTATACAGCAAATCACATGTCAAAGACACATGTTTTCTGTAAACTCAAAGTGCAGTTTAAGAATAAAAATACAAATCAAGGACACGTGTTTTGATACCAAAAAACAGATTTTTCTGTAAACCCAAAGGGCACATTACGAATGTATATTTATAAGGCAATTACAAGTCGAGGACGCAAGTTTTCATAAAAAAAAAATGCACATTCTATCACAGGTTTTCTGTGAACTCAAAACGTACCTTAAGAAAGTGTGTTTTTATATGGAAATTACAAGTCGAGGCCGTATGTTTTGATACAAAAACGTGCACATTGAGAATGTGTGTTTTAATGGCAATCTGTGAATATGTGTTTTAGTGTGCAATCTGACACTTGTGCAGGCATATATGAATACTTTGGATTGCCATAAGAGGCTGGAAACACCGTGAGCGTCATGTGCTTCACTATGTGTGTAGTAATTCTGCCCTATTCATTCACAACCGTGCGTTTTCATACAAAAAAAAAAAAAATGCACATTCCGTCACACTTTTGTTTTTTTGTGAACCCAAAATGCATGTTAAGAATGTGTTTTTATGGCAAATCACACATTGAGGACGTACGTTTTGCTGTCAAATCACACGCTTTTGACGAGTCTGTGCAATCTGACCTGTCCAGGCGTATATGAATACTTTGGCTTGCCATAAGAGGTTGAAAACACCACATGCTTCACGATGTGTGTAGTAAACAAAACTGTGCATCTGCGCCATTCATTCACACAGAGATTCATATAAAACGCGTGTTTTAATACAAAAAAAAGCACAATCCATCACAGGTTTTCTGTGAACCCAAAACGCACATCCACAATGTGTTTTATGCCAATTACAAGTCGAGGACGTGCATTTTGATACAAAAAACGCACACATTAGGAATGTGTGTTTTAATGGCAAATCACACATCGAGGACGTACGTTTTGCTGTCAAATCACATGCTTTTGACGAGTCAGTGTGCAGTCTGTTAGATCAAGTCCCCACGCCAAGACAATTAGGATCCAGCCCTGGACACCAGATCCCGTCAGAAAATATCAGTCTTTCTGGTAACAGAACAACTAGTCAGCAAAGCTGTTGTTACCCCAACCCCGTTAACAGCAAGTTCCTGTCAGTTAAGAAGTTGACCGATGGTAGCCAGAAAAGAGCAGAAGCAGGAGACGAAGTAATGATGGTAAAAGGTATAACAAAATTTAGTGAACAGTTTTAGTTGCGTATGTCTCAATGTTCAGACTTCGTCTGGGGAGTACAGCTCAAAGCACAATGATATATCAAACTGATTCATCCCATAAACCTTGAATTTCCATAAACATCCCCGTTATCTATTTCTTAGACCAAACAATTCATGAAACCCCACAATCATGAAACTGAACAATAATGAAAATGCATAAGCAAGGAAAATAATAAGAAATATAAAATATAAAAACATATAAATGATAAATACTTAAATAATCAAATAAATAATTAAATATGAATTATGTGAATGACTAATGATTATAAAATGATTATAAATAATTATGTAAATAAATGATTATAAATGAAATTAAAAACAAACATAAAATTTAAAACACAACACAATTTGCATGTAAGGATCTAAGGATCCTTCAAATCTGACACCTGTCCAGGCATATATGAATACTTTAGCTTGCCATAAGAGGCTGAAAACACCACAAACGTCACATGCTTCATGATGTGTGTAGTAAAAAAAAACGTGGATCTGCACCATTCATTCACACAGAGATTCATATGAAAAAAATAGTCTTTGTGCAGCTTAATATTCACAGGCACTAGTCCATATTGCATTTTAATTTAAGTGTACTGACCTACTTTTTATTTATTCAAAATTTGGCAAATTCCGTGACATTCCCCAGTACACAGCAAATTCCATATTTATGACTTGATTCCGTACAGCAAGTACTCAGTTAAAACCCTAGCTGGACAAAACGTAACAAATTTGAATAAATCTTTTTGAAAAAGCGCTTCAACAGGCACACAGACTCTTTGTTGATGTGTTCATTAATTCACTCTCTAGACACAATCGGCTGAAGTGGCTGTTGCCCGGTTTTCCAGCGTTATCTGTGTGGAAATGCTTGCAAATGCACTGATGCAGAGCACGACCGGCCTCTTTCAGCCAGCCAGTGCTCACGTGGCCCAGCTGAGCACAGAGGTGATGGCATTACATAATCAACTGCACACACAGCTCTCAATCAACATTAGAGGATAAAAAATGATTTATGTGTGCACATTAAAAATGGTACTGTACATGGTATAGAATGGAACAGGAATGGCATTTTCAAGGCTAAAGATGCAAGAAAGAGATAAGATGTTGTGTCTAAATCCACATTTAATATGAAAAGTGTGTGTGTGTGTGTGCATGTGGCGTAGGGCAGACCAGCTCTGCAGTGTTTGGTAAAGAGAGCACGAACACAAACATCTTAAGGGCTTATTGTGAAGCCAAACTGGGGCAGACTTTCTGCTTCAAGCATCTTCATGCCTCTGCAGAGTTGGAAAATGACTTGCTACACAGAAGTGTCTGTTTTCAACACATCAGCATTTTAGGGCAGGTAAGGTGCAGGCTAATAGAAGATCAAGAAAGTGCTTAGGTTTAAACAACTTTATGTAACTTAAAGCACCACGTCAGACTTCTCTAATACTTTTCTAGCCGGTGAGGTTCTTTTGAGACGTGTTTAACGTGTTGCGCAGATGTTTTTGTGATCCAAACAGACTTATTACCTCAGAAATGTGTGTGAAAAGCATTGCGATTCAGGCAAAACATGATTAATACAGTGTGGCGAATTTCGAAACCCCATCAACGCTAAGGTTAATTGTGTGTTAATAAGCACAATGGAATAATTATGGTTGTCCTTATGAATGACGGCAATTCACCTTAGCTGTAAGAACTGAATAAAATCCAAGAGGGATGAATGCAAACTTCAATTAAACTACTCATCAAACATTCCTAATTCGATTTGCGGTATATCGAATTACCAGATAAAAAAAATGCCCTTTAGTGAAACAAAAGGACTAGTCATGAGGATTTAAAAATAGAGCTGAATGAAGATAAATAACTACAGTATACTGGCCATTTTGCCCTTTGGAAAACAGTGTAACAGTTAATGGTATTACATACCACACTGCAATTGCGACTGCAAGTGACTGTAATTTACTCTACACAGTTGGCATTTTGCTTATCTTACGTTAAAGATGATAAATAATGATTGGTCTGCAGATGTGTTATGTGCTGCTTAAAGAGGTCCTGCAATGGCGTTCAGTGCCTCTGCTCTTGTCCCACTTTACAGCTCTCAATAATTCAGGCCACAGAAACTATACATAGAGCTACCACACCACCGTCAATAATGCACAAGAAGAAAAAGTCAACAACAACAGCCTTAAAAGATTTGAACACCATAGAGACAGCAACTCAAGGAAGCATCCAAGAGCACCAGACTACAGATGGCTAGAGGTGTGCAATAATGACAAAAAAAAAAAAAAAAGATATCTCAATATTTTCTACAACTGTTGATTTTGCAGAATGTGTTATTGTGCTGGTACTTTAGCAGGTTTAGGACTGCCGTGGAGAGCTGACTTTCAAAGCTTTTGATATTATTCGATTTCTATGCAGTGGTTAGTTTGCAGGAGTAACAGAAATGAACTTTTCCAATATGTTTAAATTGATTTTTACCTTTTATGGGTATTTTTACCTTTATAAGGCCTTTTTTCTAACCTAATTAAATGCATCATCTTTTGTGTCAAATTTTTACATTTAATCAGTACATTTAAGTAGTAAGACACTACAGGGCTGTTATTAATCAAATGAAAACAGTATCAACAAAATTTGTGTTTGCAATGCAGAGGTGGCACAAAATCTGCATCTGAAGTGGCATTTAGATGCATTTACACAGGCTGTTTAATGCAGGACATGAAAGCAGTTAACCTGCAGTTATAATTGCATAAAAAACACTGAATACTCAGAGAAAACGGAAAATACACTCTAGTTATAAACCTAAAATCGCCTGTAGATAGTCACTGAGTCATTGATTCAACTGATTCATTCAAACGGTTGATTAAGTAACGAAACACTGTCATGTGGTGCTCAGGGATGCAAAACCATTTTGCTGTGGCTTTGTTTGAGACTATTTTCACTGACAAAATAGAACAAGAACTTGTGTTTAAATTGTCCATCAATTGATATTAACTTCTTGTTTGTTGGATTGTTTTATAAAATCAATATCATATTTGCAATCATGCTGATATTTGGGGGAAAAAAACAGTACTCTTCCTGTGATATTAACTATATCAGATGATAAAATTCTAAAATACATACACATAAATGTAATTTAATAGACTAAATCATGTGGTGAAACTGTGAACTCAATCCACATACACATGCTTGTGTGCAATCTCTGGGTGTGTGTTTTTTTTTTTTGTGATATACTCTACAATGTGAAATCACATATTATTTAAACAACAACTATGATATTATCATAGACGACATATACCGCACTGCACACCCCTACAGAGGGCTGGTAATGATATTACCAAGATGCATATATAAACGCACTAATACATGTCTTAGGGTTTTCTAAATGTATTAAAAAAGCTTTTTTAAAAGAAATTAATATTTTTATTCAGCCAGGATGCATTAAATTAATAAAAAGTGACACCAAAGATATTTCACGTTACATTCCATTTAAATGCTGCTCATCTGAACTTTCTATTAACTAAAGAAAAAAAAAAGGCAGAGCAACCGTTTTTCAACACTGATAATAAGAAGAAATGTTAAAAAAATATCACGTGACACTGAAGACTGGAGTGATGACTGCTGAAAATGTAGCACCGCCATCAAAAAGGTAAATCTTTTAAATTACAGTAAAATAGAAAACAATTATTTTAAATAGTAATATTTCAGTTTTTATTTTAAACAATTATTAAAAAAATATTAATAATTAAAAAAACAAAAAAAAACAAACAAAAAACAATTCTGAACTAATCTTATTGAGAATAAAGGAGAAGTCCACTTTCAGAACAACAATTTACAGATAATGTACTCACCCCCTTGTCATCCAAGATAATCGTGTCTTTCTTTCTTCAGTCGTAAAGAAATTGTGTTTTTTGAGGAAAACATTTAGGATTTTTCTCCATATAATGGACTGATATGGTGCCCTGAGTTTGAACTTCCAAAGTCCAGTTTAAATGAGGCTTCAAACGATCCCAAATGCGGTTGTGAATGATCACAGCCGAGGAAAAAGGGTCTTATCTTGCAAAACGATCAGTTATTTTCACAAAAATAATACAATTTATATACTTTTTAATGTCAAACGCTCATCTTGTCTTGCTAACCCTGAACTCTGTATTCTGGCTCAAGACAGTTAGGGTATGTCAAAAAACTCTGATTGTATTTTCTCCCTCAGCTTCAAAATCATCCTATATCGCTGTTTTACCTTCTTGTTAAGGGTGTTAGATCTTTGCATGTCCACCTTGCAAAGACTGGGTCAGAACTTCTGCAGCGATGTAGGATGATTTTGAAATTATTTTTGAAGTTGAGGGAGAAAATACAATCAGAGTTTTTCGACACACCCTAACTGTCTTGAGTCAGAATACACAGAGTTCAGGGAGAGCAAGACAAGATGAGCGTTAGAGATTAAAAAGTATTAAAATTGTATTTTTTAATGAAAATAACCAATCGTTTTGCTAGATAAGACCCTTCTTCCTCAGCTGGGACCGTTTACAACCGCATTTGAGATCGTTTGAAGCTGCATTTAAACTGTGTTTTTGAAGTTTAAACTCGGGACACCACTTCAGTCCATTATATGGAGAAAAATGCTGAAATGTTTTCCTCAAAAAACAATTTCTTTACGACTGAAGAAAGAAAGGCATGAACATCTTGGATGACAAAGGGGTGAGTACATTATCTGTAAATTGCTGTTCTGGAAGTGGACTTCTTTAAATCACAGATTAGGAAAAAATACATTAATGTAAGGTTTTTTTAATAATAAATACTAATTTTAAATAATAAAATGACTAAATATTAACATAAAAAAATTTAGTTTGTGCTGGTATACATACACAAACACACAAATAAATAAACAAGCTTGAACTGTAAAATGCTAATAGCATCTCTTGATGACCTTTTCTAAACGGAAACATGATCAGTGAGGTCTAACTACGTCCAGTCAACGGGTTTGAGCTAAAAAGTGATTGAAAACCACGCTCAGCCTGCACACAGCATCCCCTTTGCCACATATATCAAACTAGACCGACAGAGTTGAGAAGTGTGGAGGTGTTTTCATGTAGAGACAGGTGATAGATGCAGAGCCACATGGTAATTTCTCCCGTGTCTGCCATTACATGATCAATCACTGTTCCGATTTCCATATTTCAGTGTTAAAATCCATCTATACTGGTACTGACATCCTGTTCGGCTAAGAAATGGGTCAAAACAAATGAAATGATAATCTACCAATCCTCCACTGCTATTTATGTACTGTATATTAGGACAAAACACAAAATACGTGTCACATGCACTGGATGACTTTAGCTGTGATGCAGGAAGCACCAAACGAGAGTTCCACTTCTGCTTAACTAGATAATCCTGAAGTTTAAACCCAGATCAGCATAGCAAGAGAAGAGCATGCACGCACACACACAAACACAAACAAAGGGTCTTCAGAGTGCAGTGTCCAGCTGTGTTAGTGGACTCATGGGGGTGTGATGCATTGGCCTGATTTAGGGCGTTTAGCTGGATCACTCTCGCTCATGAACAAACAGATTACGTTATCATCACTGCTCTAGTATTTGTGATCTGAGAGCCATGTTGTGTAGAACTGTTCATGCGATACTAAGGGATATCAGCACACGCAGCGACAAAAACAACAAGCATGTCAGAACAGGGGCTCCAGTGGTAATACGTGCTTACAGAAGTGCAAAATGCACGTAGGAGAACAAACCTCCTTATAGCAACTGCAACATAACCTTCATTCAAAAGCAGAATATTCTCAGCCCAGCTAGCTTTTAAGTTTTTCAGCTTTTTGAGCTGTTTTTCAACATTTTTGACGGAAGTCTTTTATGCAGGTTTCATTAATTTTTATAAAAATTACAATCAAACTTTTATTGTGAAATATCATTTTTATTATTAAGCTTTACATTTTAAAATAAAATGCTATTTATTCCTGTGATGGAAAGCAGCCGTCACTCTCTCAGTCATCAGTGTCACATGATCCTTGAGAAACCATTCTAATATGCAGTTGTTCAAAAAAGATTTCTTATTATAAATGGTGAAAACCAAAAATGGTGAAAAGCCCATTTCTGGCATTGAAAAAAAAAAAAAAAAAAAAAAAGGTAATTGCGACTTTTTATCTTGCAGTTCTCACTTTTTTCTCAGGATTGTGAGATATAGACTTGCAATTGCGAGAAATAAAGTCAGAATTGTGAGATAAACCTGGCAATTCTCACTTTTTGCTCGCAAATGCAAGATTGTACTGTATCTTGCAATTCTGACTTCGTTTCATGCAACTCTGACTTTTTTTCTTAGAACTGTTCGATACAAACTCGAAACTGTTATTAAGCAAGAGTTATAAAGTCCAATTTTAAGAGGAAAAAAAGACTATGGTCTTAGAATTGCAAGTTCATACCTTACAATTCTGACTTAACTTGGAATTGTTGGAAGTTTATCACTCACAATTCTGAGGAAAAAAGTCCTCAGTCTTAAGAGTCACATGAGAAAATCATGTGCAATATGGAGTGGTTCAAGAAATGTTTCTTATTATCAGTGGTCAAAACTAAGCCCGTTTTCAACACTGAACAAAAATTTAAAAAGGTAATTGCGACTTCTCACAAAAAAAAAATTCTCAGAATTACGATACAAACGTGCAATTCTGACTTTTTTTCTCAGAATTACATCATATAAATTAAATCAGAATTGCAAGATAAAAACTCCTAAAAAATCCTGACATTTTTCTTGCAAATGCGAGTTTGTATCTCGCAATTCTGACTTTTTTCTCAGAATTGTGAGACACAAACATGCAACTGCGAGTTATGAAGTCAGAACTAAGATATAAACTTGCAATTCAGACTTTTTCTCAGAATTACGTGACAACCTCACAATTGCGAGAAATAAAATCAGAATTGCAAGACAGAAACTCGCAATTCTGACTTTTTCTCACAAATGCGACTTTGTATCTTGCAATTCCTACTTATTTTGAAATGTGAGTTACAGAGTCAGAACTGAGATATAAACCCGCAATTCTGACTTTTTTCCTCAGAATTACAAGATATAACCTTCGCAATTGCGAGAAATAAAGTCAGAATTGTGAGATAAAAAAAAAAAAAACTGACACGTTTTTTTTCGCAATTGCGAGTTATAAAGTCCAATTTTGAGGGGAAAAAAGATTATGTTCTCAGAATTGCAAATTTATGTCTCACAATTCTAAAAAAAAGAAAAAAAGTCAGAATTTTGAGATTAAAGTTGCAATTACTTTTTTTTAATTCAGTGGCGGAAACTGGCTTCCATAGAATATAAAATATAAAATAATATAAAAATAAATAAATAAAAAAGACAAAATCAAATTCTATGAATTCTCCATGACTTCCTAAGATTTTTATTTCATTTTTTTAATGTCCACAAAATCTTTTTCAGTAGCGAAAATCACAATTTTCAACAGTTTTTCCAAGCCCTCAACAACTTCGCTTTTCTCACTACTTCTTATTTCTGGCCCTCATATCTGACTACCCATGATGCACCTGTCCACCCAACGTCCCCGGTACCTAGCCCAGATGGCAGCGGTTACCTGGTACGGCTCATGCCAGCTGTGCGGATGGCAGCCGCACTCCGTCCACAGATCGCAGCTCCCCCCTTTGGCTCGGAGTGCACCGCGGCTGGGACTCCTCCAGGAGCTCTCGGAGCGCGAAGCCGTGAGTTTGGCCCTCTGACGGGGCAGGGTGGACATGGACTGAGAGGGCGAGGGCTGGTAGTTGTATCCATGCTGAGGTTCGTGTTGCCAGCTGCAAGAGCAGGGCGCCTCGCCCCCTCCACGATCTCCAACACGGCCGTGCATCTCCACACAGCAGCTCTGCTGCTTGCTCAGGTAAGCTGTCATCCCGAATGTGCGTTCCTCTCCTCCTCTCCCCCTGTGTGTTTCACCTCCCTGTCTCTGAGTTTGCGTTCGGCAGCAGCAGAGGACGCAGCTGTGGTGAGCGGCACTCCTCTGAGCGGTATCTGAGCAGTGTGCTCTCGACAGTGAGAGAGCCAGTGAGAGGGCTCTGTGTGTGTGTGTGCGCGTCAGAGAGAGAGAGCGTGAGAGAGAGAGAGAGAGAGAGAGAGAGAGAGTAAGCTGGCTACTTGTAGACACTAGGCATGTTTTAGTTAGGCAACAACGGGAAGACAGCAAGAGAGAGAGCTCAAGTGGGAATAAGAGAAGAAAGAGAGGTAGATGAGTGTGTATGTGAGAAAGCTCTGTCAATTGATGATTTAACTGACTGTGTGTCTTGACAGCATCTCTGCTCAAGGCAGAAGCAATCAAACCCTGAACAGCTGGGGACTGAGTGAGTTGCCTTAACCCCCAAACCCCCCAATCAGACAGACGGATGTCTAACTGACAGCTGCACTTTTTCAACATGATAAAATCATTCAAATGATCTCTCGCAGCAAGCTCAAAGTACACGAAAACCTCACAGCTATGCAGAGATATAAGCCACATAGCCTGAAGGCAGACGCAAATGCACTACAAATTGAACTAATAAGTGTTCTAAAACCAACTTCGTATATGAAAAATCACTAACACAGTGGTTTACTGATTCTAATAAAGCAACAGCAATGCCAGCGAAACTAATGTGCACTAAAAAGTTATATTCAATCATAATAACAACCAAACAGTACAGCCAAACTCTGCTTTTTACGGTTACCAAGCAATGCAGCAAACTGGCACATTAAAATGGCACACCTGATGTGGACCTGCAGTCTTGCGGCCTTTGCTTATGTATGTCAATGAGTCGACAAGACCGTAGAGCGTCCCATTTGTCACTTTAGTCTCAGAAGGGCGCTCACGAGCACCACCTTTGTGCCTGCAATGCAGACTTTCTCAGAGTCCAGAATGTTGTGTACTTCACAGCAGAACATTTCCCAACAGACTATGCAGCAAAGTGTGGTGACACTTTAGTTTGGGGACCAATTCTCAACATTAACTAACTATTAGCCACAACTTCCACCTCAATAAAACTTCTAATTTGCTGCTTATTGATAGTAAGGTAGTTGTTAAGGTTAGGTATGGGGTAACGGATCTAAAATATGATCATGCAGAATAATCATTAATATGTGCTTTTTTAGTACTAATAAACAGACAATATGCTAGTAATATGTATTCTAATAAGCAACTAGGTAATAGTAGGAATATGTCCCTAAATTAAAGTGCTACCCAAAGTGTGGACTATTTAAATTAAATTGAATTGAAAAGAATTTAACTAAAGAATGAAAATATTTTTTTGCGTTTCTGAAGTTGCAGTAATAATAATAATAATAATAATAATAATAATAATAAATTTTATAAATTTTCAGCTTTAGAAAGGAAAACTTGTAAATTTAAATATTAATATTATTAAAAATAAATTTACTGATTTGTGGTAATTTTTTTTTGTAAAAACAAAACAAAAAAAAAACAACCAAACAATCAAACTTATAAACTACTTTAAATTCAAAAAGAATTTAACTGATTTATGTTATTTTTCCTGAAAAAAGGAAACAAATTATTGTAGAAAATTCTTAGAAACTACTTTAAATGCAGTAGTGTTTCTGAAGTTGCAATAAAAAAAAAAATAATAATTAATAATAATAAAATAATTAATAATAATACACAATAATAATGATGATGATGAATTTAATCCATTTTTCAGCGTTAGAAGTAAAATTCTTTTAAATATGTATATTATTATTATTAAAAATAATTTAACTGATTTGTGTTACTTTTACTGAAAAAAGAAAAATACATTTGTAAAAAAATCATAAACTAAATTCAAAAAGAATTTAACAGAATAGTGTTAGTTTTACTGAAGTAAATAAACAGAAAATCCTTATTACAAACTACTTCAAATGCATTTGTGCTTCTTAAGTTGCAATAGTAGTACTAGTAGTAGTAACAATAATAAAAATAATAATAATAATAAAAAAGTAATACATCTTTTCAACAACAGCTTTAGACGTAAATCTCTTTTAAATATGTATATTATTAGTATTCTTTAAAACAATTAACATTTAACTGATTTGTGAAAGTTTTACTGAAGAAAAACAATCGTAACATTTTATTATAATCCAGTTTAAATGGAGTTGCTGTTGAACAATAGCATCTATTTTAATACCATTTAATTATTATTATTATTATTCTTAGTCTTCTTCTTGTTTTTCTTCTTCTTATTATTATTATGTAATAATAATAATAATAATAACAACAATGAATTTAAACTATTTTTCAGCAACAGCTTTAATGGTAAAACTCAATTTGAAATGTATAAATGACAGAAATGTTAAATATGTATATTACTGTTAATGTTCATATTATTCTTAAAAAACAGTTTTTAGAAACATTTTCAGAGGCAAAACTGCATTTGAAATAGTTTATAAATAATAAATAAACAAGTACGAACATGCAACCTGTGTAGGCATTTGAAAGATAATTAATGCAGCAGATTGTCTGTTATTTGCATTTTAAGAATGTACTAAACTAAAGTAGATGAATAAATGAAATTTTGTAATCCATAATTCAGCAGGAGACACAAAACTGCACAAGGAACAGCAGAGCTATAGCCTGTAGCTTGTGGATCACTGAGCCTCATTAATTCAATAAGATTTCTATTTATAACCAACCTAGTCACATTTAATCAAAACAAGGGGCTTTATGCTCAGCAACTGATGCTTAACTGCTTAAGTTAAACCATCCAGCTACATCAGAATCAATCCCAGAGTGCTGTACTGACTGTTCGATCAACCAGTGTACGTTAACCCCACCTACTGGCTACTAGCACACAGTGCAGCTCCATTCAACTTCACAGGAGCATTACTAGAGCTTAATATTTGTTTAGGATTCAGTCTTTTAGCTGTGTGGTTATTCATTCTGATTTAGTAATCCTCCCTCCCATCTGGGAGGTGGGCTTAGATGAAAATTAATAAAACACACTGGAGGTTGATGATTAAGGCTTTAGTGATTTGTTCATAACGTGTGGTTGTGTAGGCATTCTAAGTGTCTAAATGCCAGTTAATCATACAGTATTTCCTACAATTAACAATTCCTTTGCACCGTTCAATTCATCTAAACCTACAATTAAGCACGTTGTTCTCCTCCCACATTCCAATTAAATTCTTGTGACATTTTATATCCCACCTGCAGGGCACACAAACTCCATCAAGCTCTACTAATAGGTTTGAACAGAATGTGAATGTATGGTAAGAAATGATGGTAAAGGAATATCATCATAAAAAAAAAAAAAGTTTAACTTTTGACTCTCTTTTGGAAAAGAGTGGCCAGAATATTCTTCAAATGGGCTATAAATTAATCATAAAAGCAGTCTTTATTACTCTATAATATATGTTATAGTTCACATCCTCTAAAACTGCTCTGAGAGTCAATTCACAAGCACTTTACCGTTTCTTTTGACAAAAACATTTATCATATGATATACAAACAGAAATGTAAAGGTCTTCACAGCAACCCATCAAAATAAAAGTTTGGTTTAAGTTAAAGAAACTGTGACAGAAATATATTACTTAATGTAATTATAATACTACAACTATTACAGTTTGTTTAATAAAAATATTATTTTTGAGGAATATTTACCAGAATTTATTTACCAGAACTATGTAAATACACAACACGGTATTTCTGGAAAAAAAAAAAAAAATATATATATATATATAATAAAGTTAATGGATCTTTATTAAATCAATTAATTAGACATGCTTTAGTTTTTTAAGTGAATTAAACTATTAAAATGGAATCCAGAAAATTAAATGGAACCAAAGAATTTGGTAAAAAATACATTGAATTTGAGAAAAAAAAAATAAAACGGATTTCATAGGGCCTTAAAAGTGTACTTTTGTTAAACTTTTAATAAATTGCTGTTAAGCTGTCTAAGTTTTATAATTTCAATTAATGCTTTCTGATTAATATTTTTTTAGTTTAACCATTAAAACAGAGTCTGGAAAAATTAAAACAAACAAAAAAATGGAATACAGAAAAAACTGAATTTGGGAAAAATAAAACATTTCATATGGCCTTAAAATATTTTTTTTGTTAAGCTTTTAATAAATTGCTGTCAACTGTGTAATTTTTGTGATTTCAATTAATTAGTCATAATATTTGTTTTATTTAAATCAACAAAACAGAGTCTAGAAGAATTAAAATGGAACGAAAAATGAAAATTAAAAATAGAATCCAGAAAAATTCTAAAGGAAAAACCTGAATTTGTGAAAAGATAAAAACACATTTTATAGAACACCAAAATGTAATTTATGTTAAAGGTTTAATAAATTGCTGTTAAATTGTGTAATATTTGTGATTTCAATTAATTAGACATGCTTTCTGATTAATATATTTCTTTTATTTAACCATTAAAACAGAGTCTAGAAAAAATAAAACTGAAAAAACTAAATCCAGAAAAATGAAAACAGAAAAAAAAAACACTTAATTTTATTTAAAAAAAAATAAAATAAAATACTTTTCATAGGGCCGTAAAGATTTAATTTTTGTTAAATGTTTAATAAATGGTTACATTGTGTAAGTGTGGTAATTTCAATTCTTTATACTTTCTGATCACACTTTTAACATGATGACAAACACCACTTATCACTGTCAATGCCCGAAATGATGACAGCCTCAGGATGTGTGTGTGTGTGTGTGAGTTGTATGCCACGTGTCAATGCCAAATGTTAGTCATGGATGCCAGCAAGCTGTGATACCACGTCATCCAGATAAACCCTTGTATAATACTGTTGAAAATGTCATAAGATGCTGTCAAATTAATTTTCCCACCTTTCAACAGACAGACCATCAAGTGACAGGTGGTCAGCCCTGACATTCACACACGTACCAATGCCCACTCAAGCAGCTACACCCACAAGGGCGAGAGAACTCGGCACCTATCTGGATGTAATATTAACATAAAAATTGCTGGATGTGTCACTGAAAACAACCAGCACATGACAAGCCACCTTAGTTCACATAAATTTCCCACACACACTACACTGTTCACTCAAATAAATGCAGATGAAAAGATCAAAAGGGTCAAAATGCCAATGGTATCTATTCATTGAAAAAACAAAACAAAACAAAAAAAACATATTGCTATCCTCCTTTTTCCTCAACATGGAAGTAAGTATATGGATGAGAATTCCAGTTCATTATCTGCTTTAGGGAAATAACGAGAAGAATAACAACGTGCAGTAACCAGCAAAACTGTTTGCACTACAAACCAGTGTGTTCATCAAGAAAATACATTAAAATAATATGGTAAGAATGAGCTGTTTGGTAGAGCTAAAAATAGCTGGATGCAGACGAGATGGAAAGCCAGACACATTCAATTTACAAATGGAAGCGCTCACTCTTACGGGAAGAAAAAGAATTCTATACTATTTACATACATTTTATAATTGCATGTTGAAAAAAAAAAAAAAAAAAGATTTGATTTAATTAATAACTGAAACAAAACAACAACAACAACGTAATAAATTATTAGAATGATAAAATATTATTTTAATTCTTCAGTTATTTTGGTTAGGATATTTTGCAGTTTTATTTTTTGTATATTTGTGACAAAAAAAACTCATTGCAATATATAATAAGAATTACATACTATTTACATACATTTTATAACTACATGTTGGAAAAAAAAGAGTTTATAGATTTGATTTAATTAATAACTGAAACAAAAAACAAAACAACAACAACAACAACAATAAATTACTAACAATTCTATTTAAAATTATTAGAATAACGAAATATTTTAAATTTGTTTTATTTTGTGTATATTTGTGACAAAAAACATATTGCTATATATAATAAGAGTTATATACTATTTAGATACATTTTATAATATACATGTTGAAAAAAAATTATTTTATACATTTGATTTAATTAATAACTGAAAAAAAACAACAACAACAATAATAAATTACTAAAATAATTGTATTTAAAATTATTAGAATAAAATATTATTTATATACTATATTATACTATTAATTATATACTATTTACATACATTTTATAATTATATGTTGAAAGACAGAATTTATAAATTTAATTTAAAATGATTAAAATTTAAAAAATATATTTTCTATTTACGTTATGATAAAATAAATACTTTGCAGTTTTATATTTCGTTGTATATTTGTGACAAATGAAAAAACTTATATTGCTATATATAATAAGAATTATATACTATTTACATACATTTTATAATATACATGTTGAAAAAATTGATTTTATACATTTGATATAATTAATAACGGAAACAAAACAAAACAACAACAACAACAACAACAACAATAATAATAATAATAATAAATGACTAAAATAATTGTATTTAAAATCATTAGAATGAAAATATTATTATACCGTACTATTAATTATATACAATTTACATACATTTTATAACTATATGTTGGAAAAGACTTATTTTATAAATTTGATTTAAAATGATTAAAATAAAATATCTCTTCTATTTAGGTTATAATAAAATATTAAATATTTTGCAGTTTCACTGTATATTTGTGACAAATAAAAAAACTTATATTGCTATATATAATA
This sequence comes from Labeo calbasu, assembly GCA_019740295.1. NCBI lineage: Eukaryota > Metazoa > Chordata > Actinopteri > Cypriniformes > Cyprinidae > Labeo > Labeo calbasu. The sequence continues at coordinate 7,223 of JAHKKF010516281.1, read as the reverse complement.
AGAATTATATACCATTTACAAACATTTTATAATCATACATTTAAAAAAATAGATTTAGACAATGAATAACTGAAAAACAACAACAATTTTTTTTCCCTAAAATAATTGTATTTAAAAAGTCTGAAATTCTAAAATATTGTTTTAATTTAGTCATTTTGGTTATGATAGCATAAATATTTAGCAGTTTTATATTTCTTGATATATTTGTGACCAAAAAACAAAAACACAAATCCATATAACCCATAAACTGTATGCACTGTCACTTGGAGTCACCAATAAACAAAACAAAAAAATTATATATACGTCTTGGATTTGAATGCTGCATGTAACTTACATCTGTGAGATTTAGACTATCATTCTAACAATCAATTCAAATCACGCCACATTGCAGTTCCTACCTTAATAAATTTACCGGCTAAATGCCAAGTATCTCCATTTTACCATTTACTCACCAAAGCCAACTTGCATTCGGCATTTGGCAAAGGTTCATTTTGGACACCGTGTATGTATAAAACCAGGAAGCTGGTTGCTATTCAAGCAGCACAATGAGTGACAAAACACTTGGCTTTATAATTTACACTGCAGGCACTGGGAGTGTCTGGGATCAGGGTTCTAATTAAAAGCCCCCTCTCTCACGCGGCTCTTAATAGAAGAGACGTACTCAGGCTACCACGTGTCTTACTTCTCACAGGAACCGAGAGACTCTCTTCTCTCCTTCCCCCTCTCTTACTGGGTTTTCCACTGCTCTCAGTAATCAACCCTTCATTTCTTCATGCTGTTCCCAAACCGTAAATACACACACACATATGATGAGACAAGAACTCCCACTCTGCAAGATGCCCACAAAAATTTAAAACCAACATTGCAGGGCAGAGTTTAAGCGGTTGATTCGCCCTGTCAGTGTGTGACAGGTCATTTATTGCTTCACTGAAAGCCATTATATGGTCTGGAGCCCATCTCTCCTTTACCTTAGAGAGAGAATGATCATATATGCAGAGAAAATCAATATACAGTCTGACAGGCACATGCTGGGCCTCAGGTACTAATGAAAATTAACCCTTAATGAGCTTTACATATTACCTGAGAACTTTTTCTATGAACAACGTTCAGCGTTTCTGGTTGTCCCCTTTGTGCTGTTGTCGTAGTTCACATTTACCACCACAAGGTGGGGCATGTGGTTAGACTTTGAAACTGGACATGGCTACAAAATCAGTCCTGGCCCTCAGATTGATACTGGCACTTTAAAAGTGATTTCACACACTTTTTACAAAAAAAAAAAAAAATCCATTCTCTCCTGCTCCTGAATGATGGATCAAGCTTTGCTGAAGGTTTTGTCCTGAGTGTCTACTTCAGATGAAAATTGGATGATTTTACTCACTGGAGAAGTAATGTTGCAGGATGAAAAAATTAAACTTTTGTACAGCCACTCTGCTTCTGAACTGAGAGCAGGAAATGATGGTACAGACATTTGCCAATTGAGCACATGCTCAGTACGTGCCCATTAAAGGCAATGATACTGCTGCAGAGTGTGCGTGTGTTTACACTACTGGCTTAACTCAGCAGTTATTGTAAAGTTTGACAGAGTCTGACAGTCGTCAACTGAAGTGACAAACATTGGTCAGTGTTTTGGTAAAGAGCCAATAGTAGGTGTTCAATGTTAGAGAAGTCTAACCTAAGAACTAACCTAAAAAAATGATTTGTGTGATTTTTGTTTTCGTTAATTGAATTATAGATTTAAAGTATTACAATAAAACATTAGAAAATTTGAAATGATAATAAACTAAAATTACTAAATTAAAACTATAAAAATATAAAGCTAAATAAAATAAATATGAGAAAATAATAAAAAATAAAAGCATATGACAAAATTATCAAAACAAACTAAAATTAAAAAAAAAAAAAAAATCTCATTCAAAATATTAATAGAAACAGCAGTATACACTATTTCAGTGATATATTTCCAATCAGCAAATAAATGAGCAATGGTACAGTGTTATTGTAGTGTTATTATTTATACACTTACACTACCAGTCAAAAGTTTTTGAACAGTACGATTTTTAATGTTTTTTAAGAAGTCTCTTCTGCATTTATTTGATCCAAAGTACAGCAAAAACAGTAAAACGTTGAAATATTTTTACTATTTAAAATAACTGTTTTCTATTTGAATATATTTTAAAATGCAATTTATTCCTGCGATTTCAAAGCTGATTTTTTAGCAACACTACTCCAGTCACATGATCCTTCAGAAATCATTGTAATATTCTGATTTTCTGCTCAAAAAAAATTATGTTGTGTAGAATTTTTTTCGGGTTTCTTTTGAATAGAAAGTTCAGAAGAATGGCATTTATCTGAAATCGAAATCTTTTGAAACATTATAAATGTCTTTATCATCACTTTTGATCAATTTAAAGTATCTTTGCTTTACTATTTTAAATATTGATCATAACAACAACAACAACAACAATAATAATAATAATGTTTCTTGAACAGCAAATCATCATATTAGAATCATTTCTGAGGGATCATGTGACACTGAAGACTGGAGTAATGATGCTGAAAATGTAGCTTTGATCAAAGGAATAAATTACATTTGAAAAAATATTCAAATAGAAAACAGTTATTTGAAATAGCAAAAATATTTCAAAATTGTACTGTTTTTTCTGTATTTTGGATCAAATAAATGCAGGCTTGGTGAGCAGAAGAGAAAAAAAAAAAACATTAAAAATCTTACTGTTCAAAAACTTTTGACCATACCATTGTTGTCATATTTTGTTGTATAGGCTTATCGAAATAAATGTGGAGATTCCAATTGAGCTTGATAATGCACTAAACACAAAATATTTACATATTACATTTTTGGCCAAAAAATGTTCATAAAAAAAAAAATTATAATAATATACAGCTTTTGAACAGAGCTTGCGGTGTACAAGCTTGAAGGAGTACTAAAGTCTGCCAAAATAACTGTCAGAGCTCATACCGCTGACCTGACCTCATATTTACCAACCACACCAGTTCACTTAATTATGGAATAAAAAGTGCGGAAAGTTATGAAGACTTCCTCTTGGGTTTAGCTAATTGGATTACGGAGGAGTGCATGGAACCCAGGAGCAGAGGGAGATTTTAAAGAGTGGAAAGTTAAACAGGGGAGTGATTATAATTTAATGCAAGGGGGCAGAGAGGTTACCTCTGCAGATACAGAAGCAGTGCCAACACTTACTTTGGAGAAATAGCTTTTTGTGGGATCCAAGAAGAGATTCTCTGAACTCTGATTCTCTGAACAGCCTATGGCCATTGCATTAAGCACCACAAGCTCCATAATAATCACCATTAGTGTTCACTAAAAGACAGTTTCAGCTCCTTAGAGACAGTTTCAGCTTCTCAATGGCTTGTCCCTTTCCCCCGGGGTCTTAATGGCCTCTAATCCTATCCATCTTCTCAACTTGTACCTCAACTATACTTTATTTATAGTATATCAGCTTTGTTTTCTGAATAGAAAAAAATGCAGGTGCTTGATCATGCAGTGGTTACCATCACAGCCGTTGTAACGCAGCTGCAAAAATAAGGTTTTTAGCATTTATTATAGACTTATTTGAGTCTCTATTATATTCGGGTCCATAGATATAGCTCAGCTCCTCCTTTAATGCAAGTCTATGGTCTTTGAAAAATAATACCACACCAAACTGCAAGAGTGGCAAGAGCGATGCTTGCATTAGCACATCCAGCCTAAAATATAAACCTCTCTCGGTGTCTCCACCGCATAGCATTTCCTGAGCATTCTCTGTCTAAAATATGGCTTCAGGCTGCACATCCAACCTTAAATTGTTTTAACACCTCTGGCGTCCTTCTAAAGACAGAAGACAGCTCTTACATTGATTAGTTTCATTAGTCTCTTTTCCACTGGAATATGTCTCTGAGTGCTGGCAGCGTCTGTGAGTGATGTTTCAAAGGCTAATGCACGGAACGCTTTTGGTCGAGCGCCAGGTCTGTGTAATCAACTTCAGAAATTATGAAACCGGTTCAGTGGTTCAATAAAATCTGGAAGAGTGGCTAAATCCACCAGAGAGACAGAGATTTTAAAATAGCATTATCTAACAAAAGCGAGAAGGTGGTTAAAAGGAGCTATGGAGAATCGTGAACAATTATTCTTCTTAAGTGGTCTGGTTTTGCAACCATTCAGTCTTTTATTGTCTGGGAAACCCTGTCTAAAAGATTCGGTTACGGGATGCTGGTTTACTCGATGGTTAAACGGAATAAAGAGCTGCTAACCTGACTGCAACTCCTTCGGTGTCTCTTTAAAAGTCTCTCAGTCAGATTTTGCTTCCATCTACAGATGGTGACAATCGACGGCCATTTCATCGGCCCCAACTCGGGAGTTTTGCTCTTCAGGGCCTCCATGCTGAGACGTTTGTGCAGCGGCCGTAAGGATTCAACTTGTGGAGGAGCGAGAAGGTTGGGAGCGCTTCCTCGGTGGAACTTCTCCCGAAAAAGACCATTATTCACCAGCATGTAGCTCATGGCGGATGGCAGCTTGCCCAGCGAAGCTGGACAATGTGCAAACTTCCACGAAAGCCTCTGTCGAAGCCTTTCGAATGCACCCAATCAATGGACAGCTTTGCAACAAGGTCACCCTAACACTGATACAATGTACATATCCACAGCCCAGCGGAGCCAAACCACAAAAATGGACTTTACAGCGCTTTTGGCTAATAAACAAACAAATCCATTGATTCTTTAGAAAACCGAAAGTCGGTCAAATATCAGAAGCCAAATCCAGTGGCTTTGGATGTGCAGAGGACGTTTAGAACTCCAGGCTCAGACAGGCGGTAACTCTCAAACAAATCATTGTGCTGCTCGAGAAGACAGCATCGGTCCCAGAAGTCTGTTCATCCTTGGATGAGTATCTCCTTCCATCGGGGGACGGCGTATGTGAGCGGAATGACTGAGATGGATCTTTCTGGCCTGTGCTATGATAGGCTAGGCTAACCGAAGCTTAGTTGGACTTTTTTTTTTCAGGGTGTGGTAGGGGAAAAAAGTGCATTGAGAGTGACACAAACTCAATAAATCAGGGGGGTGATGGGGCGGCGGAGGGGTGGTAGATGAGATGAGATTAGCGAGGGGCAGCACTGAGATGCAAATCACATGGGGATATAATTAAAGCCTAGGGGAACATCACTCCACTGAGTGGCCACTGCCAGATTACAGCCAATCAATAACGGAGCCGACAAACACAAACACACATCCATACGCGGCGATGTTTATCAGGAGCAGACATGAGCCAAACTTAAATTCACCACACTGGGAACGCCACAGCAGGCTTAAACGCGCATTACAGGATGTTGAGTGTGAAAGGAAAATTAAACGTGCAAAGCGCAAAAACAGCAATTAACCATGTCCTGGGCTCCATGCTGCCAAATCAGACAAAGAGGGATGATGGGAAATCCCAGAATAGACAGGCTAAATGTGTTATCTCTCTGATTACAGCGCTAAACGTCGCTAAATGACGACAAGCGGCTAATCAGGTTCGCAGAGGAAATGGTCTGACAGCTGCTTGATCATTATAGCAATTGCAGGCTGGTCTTTCTGAATGGGCGAAAAAGAAATGCGTTGAGATGTACAGTATATGGTTCAAGCAACAGATGTGACTGAGCTGTACATATCTAAATATTAGTATGCGTATAGACAATTAATGACTCGACTTCAATCAGTTTTATTTTTTATTAAAACTAACAGATTTACCTTTTCTTTCACATCACATGTTAAGGCTGTCACTAATGATTATTTTGGTAATTAAGTACTAGGTCGATTATTTTGTCGATTAACTGAGTAATCAGTTTATTATAATACATTTTTTGTAGTAATAAAAACAGACCTAAGTGAGCGATAGCTATTAGAATGACTTAAAATACTTATATAATAGCAATGAGGCAATAATAATTAGTTTAAATAAAGTACCAAATGCAAGTAATTATATGGTTTTATTGAACAAAACTGCTAAAATACAGAATGTATTATAAACATTAGGGATAATGTACATTACACGGTATAAAAAATGACTGCAGAGGGGGCCAACAGCCTGACAACTGTTTTTACACTTCACTGAGCGATCGACTCCTTGTTTAATAATGACTAAACAACATCTAATTCATGTGAGAGCCCATTTCAGCCACATTAGAAAAAAATGCCTTAAAAAGGCAAAATTATGACATACTTAAGTGATCATTATAAGATAAAAAGTCAAAATGATCAGTCAAAATAATGACTTTAAAATTTGTAATTACGAGATAAAAAGTTGAAATTATGACTTAAAGTAAAAATTATAAGATAAAATGCTGAAATTATGACTTTAAAAAAAGTCAAAATGATGGCTTTAAAAAGTCAAAATTATAAGATAAAAAGTCACAGTTAAGATTACGTCTTTATTAGGAGATAAAAAGCTGAAATTATGACTTATGAAGTCGAAATTATGACATACTTAAGTGATTATTATGAAATAAAAAGTCAAAATTATGATTAAGTCAAAATAATGACTTTAAAAGTCCTAATTACGAGATAAAAAGTTGACATTATGACTTAGAGTAGAAATTATGAGATAAAAAGTAAATTATGACTTGCATCAGAATTTAGAGATAAAAAGTAGAAATTATGACTTTAAAAAGTCGAAATTATGAGATTAAAAGTGAATTATGATTTGCGTCATAATTCCGAGATAAAAAGTCTAAATTATGACTTATAAAGTCGAAATTATGACATACTTAAGTCATAATTATGAGATAAATCGAAATTATGACTTAAAAAGTAGAAATTATGAGATAAAAAGTCTAAATTATGACTTACACCATCCTTACGTGTTATAAAGTCAAAATTATGACTTGTCTTAACAGTTTGGAGGACCATTATGAGATAAATAGTTCAAATTATGACTTATAAAGTCAAAATTATTACATACTTAAGTCATAATTATGAGATAAAAAGTCAAAATTATGACTTGCGTCAATTATGAGATAAAAAATTGAAATTATGACTTTAAAAGGTTGAAATAACGACTTGGCTTAAAACAGTTTGAAGGACCAAGTTCATCATACACCTTATCAATAAAACATGGACCATTTACGGACATGCAGAATATATCTCAGAATATTAACGCAACGCGCTGAGTTTTCTTGGGGTAGAACGTGGCTTAATGGAAGAAGACAGTTTAAATATATATATATATATATATATAT
>JAHKKF010516276.1:0-30341 GCA_019740295.1 Labeo calbasu | reverse complement strand
GGAAATGAATGTTGTACATATGCATTCTGTTGTCATATTATATTATATTATAGTATAAAATTAAATTAACAGAAGTTTTGCGTTTCTTTATTTTTTTATTTTTTTAAAACTATGTAAATGACTATTGTACATACGTTCTGTAGTCATAATCAGAATATTATATTATATAATATATTATATTATATTATAAATTATATTATTAAATGAACAGAAGTTTGGGGCTGATACATTTTTTTTTGTTTTACATTTTATTATTAGTAGTAGTAGTAGTAGTAGTAGTTGTCTAAAACTGGACATGGAAATGTCTATTTTACTTGTACAATCTGTACTCATAATCAGATTTTATATTATATTATATTATATTATTATAAAATTAAATGAACAGAAGTTTGGGGTTGATACTTTTTTTTTTACATTTTATTATTATTATTATTAGTTCTCTAAAACTGGACATGGAAATGTTTATTTTACTTGTACATTCTGTAGTCACAATCAGATATATTATTATATTATATTATATTATATTATATTATATTATATTATATTATATTATATTATATTAAAATTTTAAATGTATAGAAGTTTAGAGTTGGTCAGATATTTTTAGTTTAGTGTTTTGAACTAAACAATTTAAAGAAGTGATCTAAAGTACATTAATATTGTGTGTGTGTGTGTACTGCTCAAATGTTTGGGGTTGGTAGATCTCCTTATGTTCATCAAGGCTGCATTTATTTTTATTTTTTTCAAGATTCTTTGATGAATAATAAGTTCAAAAGAACAGCATTTATTTGAAATAGAAGTCTTTTGTAACACTGTAAATACCTTTACTGTAACATTTGATCAATTTAATGCATTCTTGCTGAATAAAATTAATTATGCTAATAAAATTATAATTACGCTGAATAAAAAATATAATTATGCTGAATAAAAGTAATTTCTTTTAAAAGCTTTTAAATGATAGTGTATATACAGATTTTTTTAAACTCAGAAATGAAGAAAATATTCATTGTCTGTGATTCATTGTCAGCCCTGTCTAGTGTAAAAGACAACTGGCACAAGAACTGCGTGACCCAGACAACCTCCTGGAGTCCCTGCTCAAAGACCTGCGGCCGTGGAGTGTCTTTACGCATTACTAACAACAACAAGCAGTGTCAGATGGTCAAAGAAAGCAGACTCTGCAACGTCCGGCCTTGCAAAGTGGACATCACAAAGCACATCAAGGTGAATCAAGAACATAAACATCAGATTCATTGTAATATTACATATCAAATTTACACCTGAGAGTGACTATAAAAGGATATGTTTTGACCCTGTGCCTTTTTGGCCCTTTTTTCATCTCTCCACAAGCCTGGAAAGAAGTGCTTGAACATCTACAGAGAGGAAAAGCCACACAACTTCACTATCTCAGGCTGCACCAGTACAAACACTTACAGGCCCAAGTACTGTGGAGTGTGTATAGACGAGCGCTGCTGCATCCCTTACAAATCTAAGACTGTTGAGGTCGACTTTCAGTGCCCGAACGGATCCGGCTTCACCTGGCAGGTCATGTGGATTAACGCCTGCTTCTGCAACCTGAGCTGTAAAAACCCCAATGACATATTTACAGATCTAGAACAGTACCACGAAAGAGGTGAGATTGGAAACTGAGTGTACCTTAAGAGACCTTGCAGAAAAGTCAATAGAAAGATTTGGGTGCTAGCCAGATTTTTTTTATTTTCTGAGCACAAGTTAATATTTAATTTACTATCATCTTTGGCGTTTTTTTATTATATGAGACTTTTTCCTATTGGAAAAACTGAAATAAACCAATATATATCTTAATATATTCTATTTTAAGACTACACAGTGTATCGCAACGAAATTGTTCACATCCGCTCAGTTATACAAATACGTTTTTTGTATAAATCATGTAAGTATAGATATGTAAAAAGACTATATTGTTGTTATGTAGTTAAAATTTTAATTTATACAAAATCTATGTATGTAAAAAAGAAATATAGTACTTTTATGCATTGATAATGTACAGTTTTTTTTTTTTTTACCACATTCATACTGTTTAATGTCACTGTAGTCCTTGGAGTGTGTTTGCCTTATAAAGTTTGACCTTCCATGTACTATAACATGTATGGACACAGTTCTCACAGAGTTAATGAATAAACAGACCAAAAAAAAAATGAGTAACCAGCTTTTTATTTTCCTTTTTTTTTTTTAAATAAATACAAACTGTTATTCCATTAAAAATGCAGTGCATCAGATTGTTTTACATCTTTACAAAGCAGAGTGCCTTACCAAGCTGCAAGCATTTGTTTTAGTGTGTATGGAAGAGCAGGTAAGTTGCTTATATTAGCTCTTTCTGAGCAATCCTTCGTTTTACCCTTTCAAAGCCTTGAGAAAAAAGCATCCAGTCCAAGTAGAGGATTCCATGGCACATTTTGTTCAGTTGTGCTTGATTGCATAGAAATCATCATCATCATCATCATCGTTACAAAATATCACTCATATACAGTAATTTTCCTGTATTTTTATATCTACAAATTGGTTTTGTTGAATTTAAACTAATATTAAGATTCTTTCAAAAACATTTGATCCCATAAAAATCATTTAAAATCACTTTCAAGAGCAATCACCACTGAGTTACAAATATAACCCAAAATAAAGGGACACTCCCAACAAGGAAAATGCAAATCAACACATTACGAGCTTATACCTTAGTTTTATAAGGTAGGGAAAAAATACCACCATCTCTACTCTGTGGTCAACCAATCCCTTTTTCATTAATTGATGTGCATTTCAACATATACAGATTATACAAATTAATTATGCATTTAAACTAGCTGTAAAAGTGGTATAATAACTTGACAAAAGAAAATGAAATCGCAAACTAGAGATCAATGCGAATTTACAAATGTGCCGTTCTCAGTGCACAGCTTACTTGGATGGTGACCATCAAAACGTCACTGTGCTGCATTGCCTCTAACAACAACAAGACAGCCATTGCGCAGGGTGCAAAAAAAATCCAAAAGTAGTAACTCCATCCTGTCCTTCTTCCACTTCCGTTTCCCCAGGAAATATAGTCTTATACACAAGACACTTTGGCGTAAATGCCCTCTGACAAATAAAATAGTGCAAGACCCCTGAGGGAAACAGCACAGCGGCATGCGGCGGTCCTGTTGCCTGTCTAGTTAGTGGCAGCGCAGCACAGTCAGAACAGAGAGGTTAATGCGTGTGTGAGATGGACCGGAGACCAGGTCGCCAGTCTAACAGGACACTTCGGTGGACTTGGGAGTTTGGTCCACAGAACTGTCCATGTTGTCGGTGTGCGAGCGTGTGCGTTGGTTCTCTGAGGTGTGGGCTCGGGCACGGCCCTCGTTAGTGTGGGAGCGACTGCGGTTGCCCTCGTTGGTGTGCGACCTGCTGCGGTTGCCTTCAAAGGAAGTGACGCTGGATCCGGATGCTGTGCGGGAGCGCACCAGGCGGGTCATGCTGGCTGAGGGCACTAAGGGGCAGAGAAAAAGAGATTAGAATACATATTTGAAAGATTTTTACATTTGCTTTGTAGCCAAGAGCTTTCTGACCCTGCATAGACAGCAACGCAACTGACTTTCAAGGCCCAGAAAGGTAATAAGGACATCTTTATAATAGTCCATGTGACATCAGTGGTTCAACCGCAATGTTATGAAGCTATGACAATACTTTTTATGCGCAACAAAAATAACTTATTCATAAATTTCTTCTCTTGAACTAGTGATGTCACATGGACTATTTTAACAACGTCCTTACTAACTCGCTGAGCCTTAAATGTGGTAGTTGCGTTGCTGTCTTTGCAGGGTCAGAAAGCTCTCATTTCAACAAAAATATCTTAGTTTGTGTTCTGAAGATGAACAAAGGTCTCATTGGTTTGGAACGACATGAGGATGAGTAATTAACGACAGAATTTTCATTTCTATTCCTTTAAGAAAAACTTGAAGTTGAGCAAGTCACGTTGAAAAGTATATCACACCACTAGAGGACAGCACAGATTAGTCATAAATAGTGCTATTCGCTAATGTTATACGCCAATTTTAAATGAACAAACGAGTTCGGATAATGCACCATATTCTTTATGAAGACACAACTATGGTCAACATGGGCGTCTCTAGGCCATTTTAGGGGGACTATGGGGTGTGTGTAAAGGACTTCTCAGTAGTCAGTTTGCGATCATCTCCATAAACTCTACACAAATTCGTGATCGCCTCAGTCCCCTTTAAATTTTATATAAAAATGGCGGCAGACTTCGATCGGTTCCTCCCTGTCTTTCAGCGCGTTCTTCAATCCGCAGCTCGCGGGAGCAAAGAGCGAGAAACAGAGGGCAAGGTGTGTATTTTTGTTATAATACCTGCATCTGTGCAGTTCTCTGTCATAAATACAGTTTACAAAATAACATAGGAGAGCAATCGGTTCCTAATCTACTCCTGCGTTCACCCCTCAACCCACCACAGCTTTTTCCTCCAGCGAAAATTAAGCTCTTAACACATATGAGCACATACTTTATAAAACGATCATGTTGCCCTTTTCATTTGAAAATTTAACTTTCAATAAAATACATTTTACAGTGTATGTGGCAAAGAGGTTTGCATACTTGAGCTAAAGAAAAAGGGTTGTACTAGAAATGCAAACAGTAACATTTTGTGTCTGTAACTACAGTAAACGTGTGTGAGAGATCAGAAAGATTTGTAAATGTTATACCTATCTAGGCAATACAGTGGAATACTGCAATAAGTTTAGGAAACCACCCCTATTAGTCAACATTTTTTATTTTATTTATATATTTATTATAATTTTTTATTATTATACCCTCATTGGGTGCTGAGCCCCCCTAAAATGAAAATCTTAGAATCGCCTGATGGTCAAATAGAGAGTATACTAAACAAAAAGACAATATCAGTACTTACTGTAACCCATGCCTTGAATGAAGTACTTGAAAGCCTCTGTTAGCTTCCCAGGCTAAAGAGACAATAAAAGCAGAAATTAGTTTATTTGACTACAAAAACTGCTAATCAGGTCGAGGTGGAAAACAGATTTCCCTAAGTACATGTGAAAGCGGATGGATTCTGACAGCCGGTAGCAGCAGGTGGCGACCAGAGTATTAGAACTGAGAACTATACACCACCGCTGTCCGTAATGAGATTATACCGCGCTTCATCCCTAATGATCATCCTGTGCCTTGAGCAAACTTGTAAATGAATCTAAATGGTCATAAACATTATGAATACACACCTGGTCGACCTGGGGCAAGCCTCCACAGTCAGCCATCTGAGAAAAAGAAAGAAGGGACATAAAATGTTACTTAAAATGCAGGAGAACACAAATGCGTCACTGCTTGTTTCTCATTTCTGTTTTTGCCATTCACACAGGTGTCTAGAACACCAAGCGCTCCATTAACTCTACTGGTCTCAGCACTTATCGGTGATAAATAGGTCATTTCAGACGCCACAAAACTAATTCTTAGTCCACCTGAGGGCAGACTGTGGAAAATTAGGTCAGGAGAGGTAGGATTCAGCCCTGGAGCTGGTCAGTGTGGACCGCATCTGCACTACCTGGGTAAATTAGTCACTAGATAATGCTGAGCTATCGGAATCTTATCAGTGGCTGACTTTTCCATGTAGGCTATAAATAAATGCCAGCTTCACTGGACACAACTCACCTTAAGCAGTGTGGTTTTGGTCGGGTCCAGCTTTGTGTTGCACTCAACCTGAACAGGAAACAAGACACATTAAAACACTAAATACACATGCAGCAAATAGCTAAAAATGTAATTTTTGATATTTTTTTTTACTAGTGGGTGCAGGACGCTATAGTTCATTTATGTAAGAAAGGATAGCAAAATAAAGTAAACTGTGACATATAACTGTGACATAAAAAAGTGATACAAATTTGGGACCAAAAGTTATTCAGACCCTTTGACCTGACCATGCATTTTAATTGCTAATGTGACCTTTTTACACCACAGACTGAATAAAATTAAGCATTGCTTGGTCATTGGTTGACCTAAATTGGTATTATCTAATCGTGTACCTAAATTCAAATGCTGACTGCTGACAGCTATTCAACCTTTATTACATACTTATCTGACATTATCAAGATGAATTTGTTCTGACACAGTTTAGTTCTCGTCACATTTTATTATCGTGTTCTAAACTATAGCGAATAAACTGTGATAATGTGAGAAATGTTGAGGGTGTTTAAATACATTTTGATTTGACTGTTTGAAGTGTGGAGCAACAGTGTGCAGGATTAAACTGAATAATGTCAGTTTTTTTAATAAAAATGAATAATGAATTAAATCAGTCCTAGATTTAACTTAAACCTACCACAGCCTCCACTGCAGGGGAACTGTCTCCAACTACCAGAAGTGCAGGACACCTGAAAACAGTGCAACGAAGTCATTACTACAGGAAATGCGTCTTGCATTGTCTAGAAAGTTTTTTGGATAGTTTTAGACTTACTTTAGAGTTCTGACATTGACGTGGCCACCAGGCACAGGCCTCTCGATTTCCAAGTCTCTTCGGCTGTGAAAGGAATAAAAACATCGATGTCAATGCTAAAATAACTTTGTTTTTAGCAAGATGTTTTAGTAGCACTGTTGTGTTTACCTGCTGTAGGACTTGACAAAGAGTTGCAGATTGAACTGGTTCATGTCATTCACAATGTGGTGACGGTATCTGCCAATGAGGTCATGGTTCTGCTGGATTTCCTCCTGGAGAAATAAGAAAAGTCATGTTAGTATAAATGAATAAATTCAAAAATTATCCAGATTAGGTCAAACGCTGACTAACCTTTCCAAACAGGTGAGAGATGATCATGTCAGGCATGGCGTGAGTCCAACCAGAGATCTGTAATTCAAGAAAAATTAGCCCATGACAGACAAAAGCTTGAAGCTCCATATATATATTATGAATGCTATATATATTACAACCACAAAGTGGTTAGCACTCACTTTGTGTGCTGCCCAGTCCATCCAGCCCTCAGCGCATGGGTTGATGTTTATTAGCACGAGGCCTTCCACCATAGCAGGGTAATCCAACTATAAAAGGAAACAGAATTTGTAAACCACATCTAAACCCCAGTTTATTAAAAAAAAGAAACCGCATGCAAGCACTGTTTTATTTACAAGGGACATTCCTCAGCAGCTAAACTAGCCAAATGAAGTCAAAATCCACAGGGAAAAAAAACAAAACAATTTTAGCTCTTTATCCTGGTTTGATTAAAACTTTAAATCACTTCATAATAATCAAAAAGGAAGTCAAACTTACCGCAAACTTAGAAAGGATGTAAGCACCTGCTCCAACAGCCATGCCGATCACACTTTTCAGTCTGCGGGGTTTAAGAAAACCAGTTAGGATGTGACATAATCCGAAATCTTCTTAAAACGTAAACAATAAAACAATCAACTCACCCAAAATGTTTAAGGATTGATGGAAGTGTCTCAGACAGTTGGTCCATGGAAGGGTACTCATATCTATAAAAAAAAAAAAAGATTATTTTTCTGCATTCATTTACAATATAGATTTCTACTTGCGTCTATACATGATATAACTTACCCAGTTGCGAAGGTGTTTGCTCCCTCTTGCTGCCCTGGTGCATCTACATGACACACAGCAAAGTGCTGCATGATCTCCTGCATATCCTCATGGTTGAACAAGGTGTCAAAGCAGCTTTTATCTATTGGAGAAGCATAATATATACATTAAAGCCTGCCTACTTTAGAAGAACTTCTTGATTGATGAGTATTGTATAGAAACACAAAGAAATTTAGGGCACATTTTAAACTGTTATCACGTTTAGGATATACAACAGCTTACGGTTCAATCCAATATCATGGTAGGTGAGGATGACAGGCCGGTCACCCTTAGGAACCCCTTTCATGGTACAGTGGACTCTGCCAAATGGAGTCTCCACATCATGTTCCTAAATGCGACATGGTAAGAAAACGCTCATTAGCATTTGCTGAGCCATTAATCTCACCTAAAGTACAGCGTATTATTACAACGCATATCTCAACGACAACTTGTGAACATTTTTTCTCTGTGTATATAACACTTAAGTCCATTTTAACAATGTAGCCTTGCATTTTAATGCAACATATAAGGACAAGCACAATTTGGAAACATTCTGCAAATGAACCACAGACCAACTGCAGTGCAAACATTTCAACACCGAATGCACTTTGGTTATTAATTTGTAATCTGTAAGATCACAGTCCATGAAAACTGTCTGTCTGATTTCATAATGTTCAACTGCATCTACCAATTTCACAAAGCTTAAACCCCTAATTAAGATTGACATAGTCAATATTAAATCCATTTTATAAATGTGCGTTGAGTGAGATAAAGATAAAAGGAACAAAAAAGATTTTGACTACATTATCAATCTCTAATTTGCTAAATCTGCTTGTAAGGCATTAAACAAATAAGACATTATAAACATCAACATTTGAAACATTGTGTATTGTGAAAAGCACTATGCAAATACTTTTGACTTGAATTTTTGTCTTTACTCATGCACAACTTGAACCACTACGCCAACACAAATGCCCAATGAAAACACTAAAAAGTATGAACCAGAAGCAACATGAACAATTCTACTCACAGCGACTTCTATCTCGAATACTAATTCCATATCAGAGTCCTCGAGAACCATGGCTGCTGTTATTAATTAATAGTAGAGGTGAGAACGAGTAGGTAAGATCCGATTGGAAGTAAGCTCCTGTTTGCGCACTTTGCTAATATTCATCTGTGCGCAGGGTTTTAATACCCTGTTGCCGTCGCTCTACATAAGCCCCGTGCTCCCAGCATGCTTTGCACCATGATCAAAACAAGTTAATTCTAGTTAACGACATCCGTAAATTGGATCAGCCTGTGTCAGATGCTCGGAGTAGCCAACTCTAGGCCATCGGAAACTTAGGCAAGTGCAGCCAAACAAAAATGTGATGACCGTGATGGAGGTGTGCACTGAATAGTTGTCTTTCACCAATAAAGATAAATAAATATCAGCGATAACGTGCTAAACAGAAGCTCAATGTGTGCTGCTACTTTTAATTTTTCCTTCATTTGTTTGAGTCTTAAAGAATCCAACTCATAACACATTTTACTTTGGAAAGAACTGGCTTTTTCTAATAAGCATCTGCATTTATATACATTTTCCCATGTTGCATAATCACTAAAACCAACAAATCATAAATCACCACTAACGGATTGAACTTTAACTTTCGATTTAACTTTCTTGAAGTTAATTTAACACTAGTGACAAAGCATGACAAATAACCACCATGCACTGCAAAAGTCATTGAAAAAAGTCTGAGTACAGGCCACTGGTCAAAAATTAATTGGCTGACGTTGCAAAAACTAGTTTCAGCTGCCTCAAGTTGAAGCACGAGCTGCTAAGAAAGTCACATAACATATTTAACGCTGACAAGGACACAAACATCTTGTGCTTGTCTTTGTATAGTGACTGAACACAAACATATGTTGTCTTCCTACTGGCACTAATCTCTTTAAACGGGACGAGCCCTACATGAGCGCCTCGGGCAGATGGCCAGTGTGTCCCTCAGCAGCCCACGTCATTGGTCTAGAGGCTGAACACGCTTATTAAACACATGACCTGCAACTTCAGGACTTTAATCTGTGTGAGGATCAGCACGAGAGGCCTGTTGGATGCGAATCGGTAAAGTGTCAGTACTGTTGTAATGCCATGGTGTCATAACCAACAAGAACACATAAAAAGAAAATGAAAACCATACAAATAAAATCCAAAAATGAGATGCTTGCCTTAATCACCAACTGCTGGACAGCCTCTTTTAGCCCCTAGGAGAGAGGAGAAAAGTGTAAGCCAACACAACATTCACTATATTGTCATGCATAAATATGTACATTTAATAATTTTTTTTTTTACAAAGATAGTGTTTTCCATACTTGCAAATCCTTGTCCCCGATCAGAGGCTTTGACTCAACTACTTGGATATCATCCATTCTCAATGAGGACACCTAGAGGTAAAATAAAAGTGACAAAAACACAATCAGATTACTATTGGTGCATCTTCCTCCAAGGTCACAGAAGGAAGTATCAAATTACCAGTTCCTTGTTTTTATTGTAATGTAATTCAGTTTTGGCAGTGACTATTTACAACAGCTTGGCGCTCAAAAGTGGATTCAAGGAAATATGATACATTGAACCGTTTGGTGCTTTATCACAATGCCAGTTTTGTTTCATGACAGCATTTGTTTTTCGTAATTTACAATTTCTTTTTCTGAAGTTTAAGGTTTTTATTTGTCACATACGTGTTACATGTTATGTATTGCAGTGAAATGCTTCTAGGTTCTCATTTAGTGCAACAAGAAAATCAACAGACTATTAAGAATATGACAAATAAAACGTAAAGAATAAAATGTAAGACTAATATATTAGAAATAGGAATAAGAAAATGTAAAGAGTAACATTTTCAAATATACAAAAACTATACAATGCATTCATTCATCATGTTATGTTTAATATAATCTATAATGTTATTTATCTAATGCCACTTCTGTGTGGTATTAAATACTATTAATGTTTGCAATCATTGCGATATGCAGCTTCTGATTTAGCTTTTCTACTCTGTTGCAGTTTCCCACATTTGGCACATTCAGATAAATTTCTTTGCATTTTGTTTTTGATTTCTTCAAAACAGCCTAATCTGTTTTGGATGATGCAGATCATGCATTTCAAAAGACTACACTTTGACTGTTGATGCGCATGTAAATAGAAAGAGAGCTTGAACGGGCTCTTTGTTTGGCTGGGGTTTCTAAAGGTCACATGTCCGGCTTTTCCTCTGTAACGGGCCTGGACGCTACACACAGGAAGCCACTGACACAGCTGCTTCCACGGCTCCTGCAGTCAGTCCCTCCACCCCTTTAACACTAGCCATTTTTTTCCAGCTTTGCTCCAAAGCCAGCATGAAAGCCTTTGTGTCTTATCATCCCACAGGTTCAAGCGGTGTTCCTGTACCAAGCCCCTATGAAAAAGCATCGATTGATTTTTTTTTTTTTTTTTGATTCACAGACGAGCTCTAGGAACCGAGCCAAGATGTTTATCAAAAGGAATTTCTGGAGTTCAAAAACCATGATTGTGCAGTCCATCATTTGCTGAGGTTTCTACAGCAAACCCCTACACAAATTCCAAACCAGAATCATGTGAGGACTGAAACTGCTCATGAATGCTAGGATCAAGCTAGAAGAAATCAGCTTAGTTTAAAAATATATATTGAAATATAAGAAACTTTAACAAGTAACAGTTAGCAAAGTAGGTCACCTGCTTGTTTTTAAGCTGTGTGCCCTTATGGCCTCTTTTAAATAATCTTTTACCTGGGAGTGGCAGTAATGTCACAGCAGGATATAGACCGGAGCAACATAAGGACAGATCCTGCCCTTCCCATGCCCTAGAATACTCTCTACACTTCACAACCTCCAAATTCACCTGTCCACTTCTCAGGACCAGGCGTCCATTAGTTTACAATAGTTTACAATGGTAAACAAGACTAATGTTTACATTAAATACTAATAGATGATATTTATATAATACTTATCAATATTGGAATCTTCAGACAAATTTGCAACACGCATTGTGTATTTGTATTAATATGTGCACTAATTTGTTTTCATAAACTTTGAGACTATAAAGATTCAAAGGTTTACTTTGGTTGCTATTGCATCAATGTCAGTAAGTATAATGTTTAACTTGGAACCTAACCATCATTGCAGCTGCACCCTGCAGAGAGATGAAAATGCTTGTTTCACTTCCCATAACCATTTTTCTTCTTCTTTTGTGAAATCCACTTCATGAATCACATTTTTATACTGAGAGAGACTCTGAACTCAATGCATTTTAGACAAATCACTGCAGGGTCCTACAAAATGTCTTCTTTAGTTAGGCATCTACAACATGTACAGCACTATTTTGCGGTGTATTGAGTTCATGTTTCTGCTGTTGTATTAGTAAAGGTGTCTGTACACAGCTGTTTTGAGGATGCCACATAAAAGAAATAAAAAAACTCATGAAGCTCTGATGCCCCTTATTGCCTATAGTTTCAGAGGTGGCTCTGATGCTGCTTTGCTTTTTTTTTTTGCAAATGCAATGCAACATCAAAGCAGTGTTAAACTTTGCCATTGTCACATACAAGCTTATATATAATTACGTATATTACATTTAAAATTCCATATTTTTCATTCAAACCTTGTTTAAATTTATGTGTATACTTATATTTTTTATATTTTCCTAATTTATATATCTAAAAAGATTTTAAGACATCAAAGTCTCAAATGCTGTCTCAGACTAAAAACTAAAGTTAACACAGTTAAGCCAACATATTGTGTCTGATAATGTAAACACACCTGTTACATCTAACTCTGAAAGCTTGATAAATGATTGGCTGTGGTCCAGTACAGAGGTTTCCATCAGCTCTGTAACTGTGACAGGTATTAAAGAAAATAAGCAGTGCGGTGGTACCCAGACTAGAAAACCAGTAGTTTAGTTAATATGTCGCACTGTTCATATCCGTTTTCCCACTCCAGCTTACCCTACTTTGTTGACATATGCACGTGCAACCACACGCACGCGCGTAACATAAACAACATATTAAAAACGATCGCGGTTTTGCTGTATAATCATAAACTGACTAATTAAAACATCTTAAACCGAATATCTTTAGTTTAAAGCTGATACCTTGCTCGATATCATTCCAGAGATGTTTTAGATATGGACTGCGGTTTGTAATGGATACAAAAATAGGCAACATTTTAACATTAAAACGAATTTAAAAGAATAAAACAGCACTTTTTATGACTTACCGGTTAATTGTCCACGAAATAAAAAGAAGAAAGTCCAACAAAACTAAAAAGTTTTTGCAGAGTTCGACAGTTTCGACTGAGTACGTGCTGGTCGCGACAGGATGTAGCAGGCAATTTTATAAAGATGTGCGTTTAGTCAGTCCTGCCCACTCCTCCTTCTATTGGGCAACTTCATTGAGTCATGCCTTCATTTCACAGCGTTGCATGAGATATGATAACAGTGTTCATTTAAGGGAAACTGTCTCGACTGTATGACTGATCTTTCATATTAGAATAAAATTTATGAAATAAGATAGAATACAGCTGACTTTTCGTCTTTTGTTCCTGCATACTGGCATTTGCTGTAAAAAGTAATACAGAATATTCTCAAAGCAGGTTATTCTTTTGAATCAATAAAGTATTGTTTGGAGGAGTGCATGCCTTTGTATGTGTCTATGCCTGTGTGTCCTCTCTATCCACACAATGCTTTCACTGTGGTTAGCTAATATGAGGCAGTGATAACAAGCACATTCACAATGGACACATTGCACAGAAACTAGCATTATGCTGATCAACTCTCAAGCACCGTTTACACCACAAACTGAATTAGATGGCAGAATAAATTCAGATAGAATTTACTTCTAAAGTTGTTTTCAGCATGACAAACTTGTCATAAAACAAAAGTCAGAAGATCAGAGTTATTTTTAGGTTGTTTGATGTAAAGCTGGGCAGTCGGCCAGGTGAAATTGTGTTGTGGAAAAACACTGAAACCATTGTTGACTAGATAAACTTTTATGATTTTAAGATTTATAGGCACATGCATGTTGAATCAAAGAGTAGAGTGCTCGGGTTAATAAACTAGGTTAAAGAGAATAATAACTGATAAGGATTGTGGACTTTTACCTGACAGGTTCATATCGCTGTGTACTCGCACAGTGTTTCTCATGGAGTCTGGTGCTACACGAATTTGTAATCTTTTACCTACCATCTCCATTTAGTATGTATAAAAAAGACAAACTTGATTCTTGTAGTACGTTTACTAATCTGTTTTTTGTTTTTTTTTTTAAAAATACTTTTTTAAAATAATATTTTATCACACATTTTGAAGAATGTCATTAAGTTATGTCAGAGCTTTGTGGTAAACATGGTTTATTTGAGGGTCAAACATGTACATTTCTCACTTTTCTGTCAAAGTCTGTTTTTCACAAAATCTGGGTTCATGACATTGGCTTCTATTCGTGTCCTTGTACTTGAAATACACAGCAGGTTTCATCTTAAACACCTCATATCTGGTTTGCACAACATGTAGGTTATTGGATGCCTTGGAAAGAACAGATAAACATTGACCTCCCTCTCCCTACAGGCTCTTGGCATCAGACAAATCAAAAGAATGAAAGGAGGTTCAAAACCAAAGGCTGTTTTCTGCAGGGGCCATCCAAGAACAGGACAAAACAGTCATTATGCTGTGATTAAAACCACACAGACATACCCACATCATCTGAATGAACATTACGGCTGGTATTGACACACTTTTATAACCATATAAAAGGCCTACATGCCTTTCTTTCAGGTACTGAAAGGTCAGTGGGGGCGAGTTTGACGTCGAAATGTTGACTGACAAGAGTATAGTACATTCTTGCCCTTGTCCCTTGCCCTTGCTGACTAGTGCCAGCTATTCACAAACCAAACCTTTTCCCTCCAAGTGACTGTTTTACACTATAGTCAAACAAGAGGTTCATAATTGTATAGTAGTAATATCCCAGCCCTCCTGTTTCAAACCACTAACATGCATAGTCAGCTTAAACTGCATTAAACTGCTTTAGAGCAGCTGCATGTGATGCAATAACAGTAGTCAGATGTAGTATGAATCATACTAAGCTGTGATTCACATACACATGACATGAGACGGCGCTCTGAGGACTGTCTGAGATGTAGGTCTCACCTATATCACGTAGTTCCTCTGAGCGGGTGCTACTCAGTTCAATGTCATGTATTACTGATTTACTAAAATGGATAATAGGACGTCTTTAAAGTTGCACAATGACAATGAACACTATTTACGGTGCATACTGGGATTGTTAAAGCAGTTTATGGTCATTTTTGTGAGTATTAAGCAATGGATAAATCAGCAATATGTCATGGTTTCATTCACAGACAATGAAATAAACAAGTTGCAGAATTAGGTCATGAAGTCGATGTTCAATAAATGAAGAACTAGGTCAGGTGCCAACAAACTCTTGCCAGTGTGATCAAAATATTATGGATTATGTATTAACGTGTGTTGTGGAACAACACAACAGCGACTCATAAATGGACAATATCAACAAGCACATGCAAAAGAACTTGTTTTACCCCCAACATATTACAATTACAAAACATCTTTAACCACTGTGAGAAAGCTTTTGCCACCAATTTACTGGTGTCACTGGTACAGGTAGAATATTTTTAGAGGTCGTTTCTGACAGAGGCTGTTATTGTATCTGATCTTCGATCAGTTTATCTCCATTATCAGTCTTTGTCAATGGAACAACAATTATAATTGCACTTTATTGCTCATTTCACTTTGATGCTTAGGATGATAAAGTTACTCAGTAACTACAGCCATAACTTTTAGGGCAGAATTCCTCACCGTGACTTTGATTTAGATGTACTGTTTTCTAACTACTTTCTATACTGATATTACACAAATATTCAACCAAAAGAAATGCAGTCATAAACACTTCCATCCATATGCGTTTTCTGTGAGAAGTGCAAGATATTCAGTTGTTTCTTCATTTCTTGCAGCAGTTTTGTCCAGACACGCCCTGGGCTGTTCCTCAGCTAAATAGTAAACCACTCTGCATGAATTATTTTTAAAGCTTCACAAAATGTTGAAAGTTGACTTTGTGTTACAGAGGGATCACCTGCATGAAAACTCCTTCTGCTTCACCATGTCTACTTTACCCTGACCTGGCAACATGGTAGCATTCCTGCTACAGGTCATTGCATCTGCTGATAAGATGCAACCAATTACTGAAGTGGAAAATTGCTCTGACCTGACTTTGTTTTGTTTTCCATGAAAATAACCTTTAAAACACGACCTAAACTCATTCACTAACAACTCGCTGAAGGCGACGGTACAAGGTAACCAGCCACCATCTTGTTCAAACTGAATCTATAGATTTCAAATATTGCTTGCCTCAGCTTAGAAAGGGGCTAATTGTTCTTGTCAGGCATGAATTGACAACATACATTATCGTGTATAGTATAGGCCTACCCATATTTTCATGTATTTTATTAGGTGGCGAGGCTGTTCCTGTAAGTGCAAACGGGACTCCTGCACCACAGGAGGACCAGAGATATTGATATTACTGGAAACAGGAAAACTGAGTTTGGAATTTCTGGAAAAACAATTCAGATCTGCTTCATCTTCCACAGCTGGAGAGGTTGAGTCTACAGGCCCTTCGGGCCGAGTCTGTGTAGTGATTGAAAACTGAGTGCCCGACAAATCCCATGATGAAGGTATCACCTTATAGTGCTGAGAAGTATAAAAGAAATGTTATGCTTACCTGTAAAGCACATGATTTACATAGCTTATAAGAATAAACACTGAACAGTTTGCAAGCGAAATAAGTAGCCTACACTCTTAAAAATAAAGGTGCTTTAAAAGGTTCTTCACAGTGATGCCATAGAAGAGCCGTTTTTGGTTCCACAAAGAACCATTTAGTCAAAGGTTCTTTAAAGAACCATCTCTTTCTTACCTTTTTATAATCTAAAGAACCTTCTTTCGCCACAAAGAACCTTTTGTGAAACAGAAAGGTTCTTCAAATGTTAATGGTTCTTTATGGAACCATTTAGACAAAAAAGGTTTTTCTGAGTGTACGCAATGAAGAAATGACTTATCCACTCTTTTTTTTCAGTAAACCTAAGCTAAAGGCGGTGGTAATAATTACTCCAGTGCTAAGCTAGACAATGGGCACAGCTGCCTTGCTAGGGCAGTGTCTCTGTTAATCATTTTATCCACCTTTTGACCTCATAATCAGTCATAAGACTTTGGTGGTTTTCCTCCCCTGTCCACACAACATGCTCACAGCATCAAAACAAAGGCACATGATCACATGATCTTAAAAAGTTAAGAAAGGTCAAGTCTTTTTCTGAAAATACACTGAAGACACAAATGTAATAATATGTAGTTAATGTAATACCTTTGGTCCTAAATAAATAAATAAAAAAACAAATAGGTTAGGATAGGACAGGAATATGAATAGGACTGAACAGGATATGATATTTACAGGATAGCAATATTGGTGGCACTGTAAACAATGCCACTGAACCAAGCTAAACTCACATATATTGCTGATTACTGCTTCTTAAAATGGTCAACTATTGGCTGTACTAATGTTTGTAAAAAAAATATATATATATATATATATATTTGGTGTGCTATAGACTGCCAAAAGTTATAACAAATCAAGGAGAAGAGTTCAAAAAACTGTCTGAGGAACAAAAGGCATTTGTGGTTGGACAAACTAAACCAGGATTTCCAGTGCAAGAATCTTGTCATTTCCAGTCAAGTAGGTGAAATGTTAGGCTAATATCGTAATTAATACTGCTTGTACGTATCTTTTCCACCTAATAACTTTAGTTTGTCAAACTGTTGTGCCCTTCCCTGCTTACTAAATCCTTCTCTATATGATTTAGCAGGTTCCACATGTTTTTTTCCCCGTGGTTTAGACAGAATAAATAAGCAGAACGACTAAATCAGTAGTACATTAACAGTGCAATCCATGCTGTTGTTTACATTCGAGTATCTCCAATATGGCCGTGTATCTGGGTAACTAGCCAAACCGTGACGTAAATGCAAACCCTCTATCCACCTTTTTCTTCCTGTAAGAGTGGGCGCGGTCATTTGTAAATTTTATAGATTTGGCTTCTGGTCTTCGCTTCCAGCTATTTTTAGCTGTACAAAACAGCTTGTTTTGCTGCTTGATATTGTAAATTGATCTGTCTTACCATATTATTTTAAAGCATTATCTAAATTATGAACACACTGGTTTGTAGTGCACACAGTTTTACCGTTTACTGGGCAATATTCTTCTCATATATCGGCTAATAAACTGGAAATCTCACCCAAAAGCTTACTTCCCCTGGTGAAAAAAACAGCACATGCTGGTAGGTATGTTTTGATGCTGGGATGCTGGTTAGGTATGTTTTGATGCTGGTTTAAGATGGTCCTTTGCTGGTTTATGCTGGTCCTTAGCTGGGTTATGCTGGTCCTTGACCAGCAACATGACCAGCACAAACCAGCAAAGGACCAGCATAGACCAGCTAAGAATCAGCTTAAACTAGCATCAAAACATACCTACCAGCATATGCTAGTTTTTTCACCAGGGTCCGCTTTAAAAAAAGGTGGATAGGAATAAGAAAAGCCTTCTATTTTAATTTTCTATTATAATACATAGAAAATATATTCTTGTTTTAAAAAATATGTTCTATATATAAAATACATATTTGTTTTTTATTATTTATTTAATAACAATTATTATTGTTATTGTTGTTATTATTTATTATTACTTTATTCTTATAAATCAGGCATCATAGGGTTGGTATGATGCAACCGTCATGGAAAAACCCTTGGCCCACCCATGAGATGTCGAAACACCGTAGTGACTAAACGGATCACAGTCTAGTGCTCACTCAGCCTAACCAACACAGCGTACCTGTAGTTAAGCGTCAACACTGAAACATTAGTGAGGTGTGTCTCAAACGTGGATGACCTCACGTACTCACGAAGACGTGCCTAACGTGACTGGTACGTCTGTGATGGGCGTGGCTCACTGGAACGGCGTGTAATAAGGATTATTTTCTTACCTCGTCGTCCCTGGTTGTAAAATGAGACCGTAGTGTAAATGACTGGTTAGATTGTGTTATAAGACTATTTTTAGAGGAGTCAATCTGTAAAAAGAAATGTTGCAAAAATATGCGAAATTCCTCTGTAAAGTGTTAAATGTGTATTGAAGTTTACTTTGCCTTAATACAGGGGCTTTTAAACGGTTTGATACCAATACCAAAATCCCCAAATATGCGAGGGACCTCATTCCTAAAATATATAGCAGGTAGGTCTGTATATTCATATATAAAAAACAATGTTTCAGACATTGTTTAGAATAGTACGAGCTAGAAGTTATAATAGGGAGGGGTTAAGGAAAAGTGAAAGTCTTTTTTCCTTCCCTCTAGCATGCGGTAAGGTGAGTTTTCGGCTGTCTCTTGAATGCTGTCAAGGATTCCGGGTGAGGTTAGAAAGATAATTACAATATAAAATTATCTTACAATATAAAACATGAGACAGAATTGAACACACCTTCTTTTTAATATATAGGCCTATGTTACAAATAAAGAAAGAAATTGCATATAGCTACCACAGTTAAAGAGTAAACAGTAGGCTACTGAAACAGTATTTTCTTGCAAAACATACAAGAGCATTTCTGTTTTATTTACAACTTCGGACAGTCTTTTTTTAGATTGTGTGTTTTGGGTAAATAATGCAGAATTATGGTGTTATTGAAAACAGTAAAAACATGTTAGACAAAAAAATGTCAAGCCATCACAGTTACTGCTGTAAATATTTTGCACCGTTATTTAAAAGCACCACTATCACAATGGAGGTGGAGACAGAATTTTATAATGCCTGTAATTACTGTCTGCACTCTCCAAAACAACACAGGACTGTGTACTCACTGGACTTGTTTATTTAAGAGAGAGAGTGTGTAACTTACATTACGGCAGTCTATTACCATCAAGATGAGGCCACAGAGAATGAAAGTATAACTCTGTATCAGTTTTAAAAATACTTATTTGTCCATCTGTTAAACGTGCTGTAAGTTCTAACCTATATATAAATGCTGACATAGTTTTTATTTTCTCCTAAACTCTGTACAACCAGACAAGAGGGGAAGGAGCATCATACTGAGTATCTATTTTAAGCCAAGGCAAACAGTTTTAGTCTGTGGTGTATTTGCTGTCACTTCTCTTTGCATGACCAGTTGTCAGTAGAAATGGCATTTATTGAACAGATTTGAACATTTACAGAAATATTAGGACAGAAATATTTGAATAATAATTACATAGAACTACTGAAGTAAGTGTTCTTCATTTGCACTGAAATTGAAATTGAAATGTAAAGGAAAGGAAATTGCAAGTAGCTACCAGAGTGAAAAAGAAAACAGTACTGAAACCATATTTTTTGTACTTTCTTGTGCACTTTTTTTACAGTGTGTGTTTTGGGTAAATAATGTAAAATCTTGGTGTTATCGGGAACAGTGGAAACTTGTTAAAAAAAAAAAAAAAATCAAGCCATTAAAGTTACTGCTGTAACTTTGTTGTACTGCTATACTTAGTATCTTAGAGGATAATATCTTCTGCTGAAATAAACCCAAAACTATGAAATGCCTTTAACTTAAAAAAAAAGTGACTTATATGGTCATTTTTGGCCTGTTTTCTGAAACCAGCAGTAACTTTGATGGATATCTATCTATCTATCTATCTATTTGTCTATAAAATCATTAATTACTAGTTAATCATTAATTACTATAATAGTTATTTGCCATTCCATGTCAGATCAACCAAATTTCAGAATATTCCCTGGCTCATTTGGCTGATAATTATTTTTATTTTTTTTGTAGAAAGACAGAAATATATTGTGATGAAGCCAAAAGGTTAAATGTCATAGATTTATATTTACTGAGTATTCCAATTTGTTGAAGGTGGTCAAATTGACAATTTTCACCTAAAATTTACAGCCAAATTACTGGGGTGTAAAAATGACTTTCGAAAGCTGGCAGCATCGTTATTTCATGCACAGAGATTGGTATTAGAATTAGTCTATTAGAATGTTTACTTTCAAAAGCAGCAAAAAGCACCTCTTGTGGTTTTTGCCTCAAGTTTGCTGTAACTGAAGAAGTATTAAAGGTATCTTAATGCCCTTTTAGATTCTGGTTCTTAACAGACTTTCCTTTTGATATCTTCTTTTTAAAGGCCCTCGGTGGTTCAGTGCCAGAAATATGGAGATCTTAATGTGGTTCCATGGGTAAATTGGTAAATTGTACATATTTTCAGTGGTTAAAAACCTAATTTTAAGCAGCTCCAAATGTGGTTCACACACCGGCTCCGATCTTCAATGGCACAGGACAGATTTTCAAAACTTTCTCTACTGTACACAGAGAACGATTTGACTGAAAATTTATCAGAAGAGATAGTGAAAGAAATAATTCGGTAAATAAAAAAAAAGCTTCTCTGCTAAGGGTGACAGTTGCATGTTACTTTGACTTTTAGTGGCGATTTGGCGTCAAGCAATTGTTAGTTTTTATCTCGTTTAATTTTTTCCTGTTTTCCTCACTGTCCTGAGCTTTTAAATATGCCTAGCTCATGAATGCACCGTGCGCATTTTACTTTCACTTTAAAATTAGCGGCAATTCGGCATCAATTGCTTAAATGCAATTTAAACTTAGCCTATAAATAATCATAGAACTTTTATTAACAAAACGAATAAAAATAGCCTACATAAAGTTTAAATAGCTATACAAAACTGAAAATCGGTAAACACTGTGGAACCAAATAAGAAATGTAGAACATTTTTTAGCAAAACGAATAAGAAATTACACAAAGTTTAAATATGGGTGTAACCGGTGTTGCAGAACACCATCAACACCGACTACCGCTACAATTCTCTCCATTACCGGTAACGTTGTTTTTTTTTTGTTTGTTTGTTTTTTACGCTTTGTACAGCAGTCATTGTTAATTCATGCATTTTAATGTAGAATATATGTTAATATATGAACTATAGAACATATGGGCTAAAAACAAAAAAAAACGTGCTGCTGGCTCGTCTGCCACTGGGTATCCCCACGCATAAAACTGAAACTCCGCCTATGAGTTTAGCATAGATCATTGAATCCGATTAGACCGTTAGCATCTCGCTCAAAAATGACCATATATAATGGCGATATTTTTCCTATTTAAAACTTGGCTCTTCTGTAGTTACATCATGTACTAAAACTTACGGAAAATAAAAAGTTACGAGTACCATGGGTGCAGCAGGCACAATGATATTACGCAGCGCCTAAAAGTGACCGGCACTAAGTTTGTGTAGATGCAACAGAGTTGCAGCCGGCTGAGTTGACGGCTGCGTATTAACATTGCGCCTGCTGCACACATGGTACGGCAGCAAAGTTCCTTGATTATTACGCCGGAATGAGTGTATAGTTCCTAGCCATATCAGCCTAGAAAATCGTAACTTGTCATTTTCCGTCAGTTTTAGTACACGATGTAACTACAGAAGAGTCAAGTTTTAATAGGAAAAATATCGAAACTCTTTGGTCATTTTTGAGCGAGATGCTAACGGTCTAATCGGATTCAATGATCTATGCTAAGCTATGCTAAAAGTGCTACTGCCAGACCCGGAGATCGGCTGAATGGATTCGAAAACGGTGAAACTCAACTGTTTAACTCTAAGGGAGTTGGAAAATGAGCCTATTTAAAAAAAAAAAAAAAAAAAAAAAAAAAAAAAAAGCGGAGTTATTTAACTATCAGCTGTTTAAAATATTACCTACATTTGGTTATTGACCACTGAAAATGGGTNACGGTGAAACTCAACTGTTTAACTCTAAGGGAGTTGGAAAATGAGCCTATTTAAAAAAAAAAAAAAAAAAAAAAAAAAAAAGCGGAGTTATTTAACTATCAGCTGTTTAAAATATTACCTACATTTGGTTATTGACCACTGAAAATGGGTTAAATTGACAAATTTGGACATGGAGTCACATTGGGGTCCCAATATCTGTGTGACTGAACCATGTAGGACCTTAAAAATGAAGATTCCCTAATTAATGTTTATTAAGAATAATAATCTTAGAGAGATATTAAAATATCTTGAATATTTTATTAGAGTTAAAGGCATGACAACTTTAGAAAAAGAATATTTATTTTAATATTTATGGCACTCAGGGATTTTCTATGCAGTTTAGAGATACATTTCTAGTTTTAACATTATTTGTCCTTTAGATATTCCTCTTTGAAAGAAAAGAGTGTCAGCTGAATACAAAGTGACCCACTTTTGTTTTTTTGACCACTGAAAATGTGAACAGTTTACCAAATTACTCATGGAACCGCATTAAGATCTCCATATATCTGGGACTGAACCATCGAGGGCCTTTAAAATGAAAATACCAAAAGGAAAGTTTGTTAAGAACCAGAATTTAAAACGATATTAAGATATCTTTAATACTTCTTGAATTACAGGCATGCAAACTTGAGGCAAAAAAACACAAGAAGTGCTTTTTTGCCATTCTTTAAGTGTGGCATATAATGAAAAAAAGGGCTAAAGTCAACAGGTTTTACTAACAGACCTACCAGTCTCTGTGTAAGAATAAAACAACTGCCAGCTATCTAAAGTAATTTGTCTCCAAATTTTGACCCCCCCTCTACAAAATAGTGAATTATACAGCAAATATACATCTGTGACATTTAGTATTTTGGTTTTCATCATTATATATGTTTGTCTTTCTACAGAAAAATAAAAAATCTAAAATTTGAGCCAGGGACCTCTGGCTGGGTTGACACGAAATGACCCTGTATTACTTACTTTGATTTTATTTATTTTGAAAAAACCTAATGTTTTTATAACAAATATTTATAGTAATCTTTGTTTTATTTACAACTTCAGAAAATCTTATTTTACAGTGTGTGTTTTGGGTAAATAATGCAGAATCATGGTGTTATTGGGAACAGTGGAACCATTTCAAGCATCAGAGTTACTGCTAGTTTCAGAAAACAGGTCAAAATTGCCATCAGCTTTTAAAAGACTAGAAAGAAAGATTAATAGTAATAAAAGAAATTATAGTTCATTTCCAAAACACTCCAAATACTCCACTTGTTTAGGTCTAGTGAATGTCCTTTAGCTTTAATTTGCGTCCATATCCAACCGTAACATTTTACCGCCACCCCGTGGGAAATGCGAGAATACACCTTATGTGGCAAAGCAAACATGTTTTTCACGGCAAAATAGCTCCACTATTATGTTAACATTATCTTGGATGATGTGCTAATTACCGATTAACATACTGATCGACCTGTTTTGCTTGACGAGGACAAACGTTATGTTAATGCTAATGTAGGTCTATGTGAAATACATTGTATTCTGAGAGCTCACTTTTTGAAATGTTTTGTAAATGTTTGGGATTGATTTAGGTTCACCTATTAGCCTAACAAATACCAAACATCAATACTTTTTTAAATAAAATGTGTGGACTATGTTTTTCTCCAGATCTCCCTAACATTTTAGCTATTTTTAACTTAATTAGTGTTATTTTAGTGTGATCAAAAATCTCTCAATATGTCATTAAACTGTGTGTTTACTAAATATTTAAGATGGAATTTAAGACTTTGGGTGTTGTGTTGTGTTATAATAATCTCAGAAAGCCAGCTAGGCCTATATTTAGCCTATCTGTAATCAAAGCAAAGTAAACCACAATCAATGTGAAAAAAGACTTTTATTTAAAAAACAAAACAAAAACAAAAATAAACAACGAAAATAAAGTGCGATTTCTTATTTACATGTGGTCATTCTGGCTGTTTACCACCGGACATATCTAGTATCATACATTAAAGGAGATTTGAAGAGAACATTGTGATCATATGTGATATGTGGAGGCAGAGACTGTCCAAACTGAGGTCCTGATAGACGAGGTCTTTTCACTGAGGCCAGTTCATATCCTACTGCTGAAACAGGGTAATAACACTTCACTGCTTCGTATGCATAAACGTTTTTTCTCTTGGTCGTTTCACGCTGTGCACCAATGTAAAGTGCGTGTTCCTCCAAATGCGTGCTGCGCATGCGCTTCACTTCGCAGTCGCTTTTCAGTAA
Source organism: Labeo calbasu (assembly GCA_019740295.1). NCBI lineage: Eukaryota > Metazoa > Chordata > Actinopteri > Cypriniformes > Cyprinidae > Labeo > Labeo calbasu. The sequence goes on along the minus strand of JAHKKF010516276.1, from coordinate 5,606 downwards.
GGATTCTATGGAAAAGGGGCCTGTAAATTTGCCTTCACTTTTGTTTTCTGTGACTTTGCAGGCTGGAATAACAGGCTCAGGAACATAAGAACTGTCTTCACATTCATCCAGCTGCTGTTTCTGAATCGACAGGCCAGGGAATATGTTGATCAGATATTTAAAGTGTCGGCGAAACATTTTTGGAGTAATGCCACTTTCATCAACTTTCCAGAAGTTCTTTTTAGGATTTGGATAATCCGGATCGACTGGCACCTATAAACACACAAAAATATAAAATTATGTTACTAACATTAGCCTATATTCATGGATTCGTTGCTCCCCCAAAAATAAAACATAAATTGACTAATAAATGTAAAGCTCACCTTTGCAAAACACCTGTTTGATGAAAGACAGACTCTGATGTTGTTCTCAACGCCTTTTTTGTCTCCGAAAACAAATGGTTCCAGCTTTTTCATTATCTGCACAAATAAGGGACCATGTTAGCATATGTCAGAAACGTAAGATAAAACTGAGTCTTATGATTATCGCATTCACGACATATTTAGTCGGTTTTGTTACCTGTTTGAATGTGAGCATCTTGTCTGGTGAATCTTGAATTGCATACGCAATAAGTCCAATGTAAGTTCCCGTAGTGTATCTTTTGTATCTCCTTCTAGGAACGCCACTTGGTTTGACCAGCAAACCGCTGAATTCTCCGTTTACTCCGTTAATCATGATGAGCTCCTGGTCCAACCTCAGACTGAAGATTGAGAAGACCAGGCCCCATTTATATCCATGCTGCAGCTCTCAATGGGTCTAAAGGTGTTGCATTCCATTAGTAAGTGCCGTTCATAAAAACGAGGTGTTAATGGCGGGGCGGTTTCTTAGACTATTTCTCTAAAAACATCCATTGGCAGTTACTTGCAAAAAGAATGAGGTTAACTGTTGATTTACTTTGTATTTAAGAGTCTGAAACATTGGAACTATTTTGTTTTATACAAATGAGGTAACCACCCACGGTCCAAATAAGATGCAACAGTGAAACGTGGTGTAATGTATTTTCACCCCAAATTAAACAGCCCCACCTTGTAAAGTTAATTAATTTAGTACAATAAACGGCTAGAAAGAGCCTTATTTGATTTAATCAAATAAGTAGGCTGTAAAGAAGACAACCAGGCCTATATACTAGCAAATGGAGAGTTAGTATTTGTTTGTTTACTTGCTTTCAAACCGTAGCTACGCCTTGAATATTTCAACCACAGATGACCCTGTCACATTGCTTTTTATATACTCAATTTTATATAGTTTGGATTTGAATAGATATCGGTTATCTAACTGATAAATCAGGTTTGTGTCTTTATAAAAGGCCACCGCGCTTTCCGATACAGATAAAAATAGAAAGTTCCACTTTGACTTTTCTGTATAATCTCGCAATTCTGAGCAAAAATTCCAAATTGTGAGCTATAAAACTGCGAGATTTTCTTTTTGCTGTTTGTTTTTGAAAGAAGTCTCACAAATGTTGCATTTATTTGATCAAAAAACAGTAACATTGTGAAATATTATTTGATTAAAAATGTTTTGTTAATGTGTTTTATAATGTAATTAATAATGCGATTGGAAAGCTGAATTTTCAGCTGTTAGGCCTACTCCAGTCTTCAGTTCACATCCTGTAGAAATCGTTATGTGCCGATTTGAAACATTAAGTATTATTTTACATTTTACTTGCTGATTAATATTTTGTGGAAGCCCTTCACTCTATTGAAGATTCTTAAACAGAAAGTTCAAACAGTATTTCTTATAAATATAATCGGTCACTTTTTATCTTAATGCAGCTGTTAAATGAAAGTAACTCATTGATTTATTTTAAAACATAAATCTCTTACTAACACTAAACTTTTAAACACATGTGTGTAGCCTAACATAAGTAAATAATAAGAGAAACACATTTAACCGTTTTAATTTAAAAGAGATATCTAATTGCACATTATCTTTCGCTAACGTGTTTCTTATTGTGCTTAAACTAGCAAAGCCGTTTAACAATTATAGCGATAATCGTGCACATTTCATTTGCAATTCACATGAGGACTGAATGTTCGCGCATCACTCCATTGACACGCCGGAACGACAAACCTGTCTAAAGTTCCTTACGGACAAAATAAACTGTAACAAACACCTATCGTTATTGTACGATTGCAACGTGAATCTATGTAGTGTTGCATTATATACAGTTTTTTTCGTAATGTCATTATAATCAAAAGACATAACAGTGTAACAGGTGAATGGGAAGAATGAACGAACAAAGCGCCCAGTCTGAATATACAACTATCACTCCGTCTAGAAACCAGTGTGTTTACACCAGCTGCTACTGGTAAGTGTAATGATTTCACATCAGTAGCTACATTTTTATTAAATCAACAATATATTAGGAGTTTATATGCAAAAACAGAAAGCTCCGTTAATTAAAACTTTTAAAAATCGTGTTTTTTATGATGTTATCGTGTTTTTATTGTGTTAGCTGATCAAAATAACCCTGCAGTTTGATTTACATTAATTGGAATGCACAATGAAAAAAGATGATTTTTGAAAACGGTTAAAAATGGAGTAATCTGTTTTTGCAAATAAACTCTTAATATTATTTTTTTTCTGCAGTGAGGAGAATGTGTGGAAATTGTGTGAATTTGTCAAGGATCAGGGCACTTGCTCGTTGGATGAAGTGTATGCAGTCTTTATATCTAATGAACAAAAAATGGTGAGGCTGATTAACACCTCTATGCATATAATTAATAATCATGTTAGTGTGCTGTATAGTTTCTACTTATGTGTAATTTTATTATAAATGCAGATACCTATTTGGAAACAAAAATCCAGTAGAGGGGATCAACCAGTAATCTGGGTAAGAGCAATTTTTAATAAGGAAAATTAACGTTGAAAACTCTTACTAATAGAAGATTTTTTTTGTGCACTTGCCTTTAGGATTACCATGTTATTCTTCTCCACGCGAATAAACAAGGGCAGAGCTATATATATGATTTAGACACGACCCTTCCCTTCCCTTGCTTACTTGATGTATATTCAAAGGAAGCGTTTCGTTCAGATGAGCATTTAAGACCTGCTTTCTGGAGGCAAGTTAAGAACTGCACTGATCCGCATTTTATCAAAAGTTTATAATACTAGCAATAATAATGTCAGTGGTTGTCTGCTGTGTTTTAGAAAACTTCGTGTCATACCAGGAGACACCTACTTGAAAAAGTTTGCTTCTGATCGCTCACATATGAAGGATGCTGATGGGAACTGGCGTATGCCACCCCCACCATATCCATGTTTGGAGACATCAGGTTTGTTGCAAAATTAGTGCTCTGTTTATTTGCCACATAATTCTGTAAATATCATAATTTGAGTTCTTCCTTTTATACTGTATGTGTTATTTTCACAGAATCTAAAATGAATCTTGATGATTTCATCTGCATGGATGCTCGAGTGGGGTATGGAGAGGTTTACAACCTTTCAGAATTTGTTCAACATTTTGGTGTGAAGTAATTTTTTTTGCTTTATCCCAATACAATGTGTTGAAAAAATATACATAAACAGAGCCTCAGGGAAAAAGCCCATTAGCATGGACAGTACTGTGACAAAGCAGGCCTTGAAATACACATCTGTTGCCTGTCAAACTCTTTTTTTCACTAATAGAACAGATCCAACATTTTAAAAGGTGATTCATAATTACAGTCAGGTACAAAAATCACATAAATGTCAACGTGAAATAAGCAGGATGTAACATTTTTGATATATGCATTCTTTTATAAAGAAATCAGTTACACAGATGTACAAATAATAAAAATGCAGCATTCAAAAACCAACCAAACCAAAATGGCAAACTGTGTAAGCAGTTGTAGTGCTGTAGTTTAAGCAATTGCTGCCAGGTAATCCTTCACCTCAGCAGGGGACAGTCTGCGAAATCCTGCTTCATTACAGATGCCAACCTCGATGTTGTCCTCTGTCATCTGACCTTCAAAACTTTCCTGTAGGAGAAAGAAAACACTATAGATCTTGTTTCGAGCAATATGATATAGGAGGTTGAGTTATTTAGTAAACTCGCCTTCAAAGTTAAGATGGCAGTGTGTATAGCATCTTCAAGTTCCAGATCTTCATTATATCTGTAATGAAATTGTACAAAGACATGCTGTAAATCTTTGGAAAAAAAATTCATCTTTTTCTCTTATACACTAAAATAATTCAACCTGCATAAGCCAACAAGCTGATACCTTTTTTCAAGGAATGTTTTTCCATTCACGTAGTTCTTTCCCATTGCTGTGGCTTTCCAGGCGAAGTATGCTCCCTGTGGGATATCGCCATTCAGACATGAGTTTACAACATAAATGGTTGCATGTTGAATAAAGAATAATCAAAGCTTGTGACTGTTATTTATTGTACCGATGGGTCTGACTGAAATAAGTATGGTCTGTCTTCGTCCCAACCAGCAATGAGAAGAGAGACTCCAAATGGCCGTACACCTCTAGAAAACATGACACTAAAATTACAAGAGCTCTAATTAAAGTAAGGAATAATAAAAGACAAAAAGAAGTGAACATACCCTGACTGTGTGTATTCTTGCATAACAGAAGCCACTCTCTGTACCAGTTGGCCTGTGGGGATTGGCTCTTGGTATACCAAGAAATACTGCTGTGCCAGCTTTCTTGCTCTTCTGACCAGCACCCTGTCAAAAAAGATCATTCCCAGAGTCATTTCTCACAGACCATCTACAGAGGGTTTGCACTTCCGTCACAATTTGGTCAGTTACCTAGATGCGCAGCCATATTAGCAATCCTCGGATGTAAACAATCGCATGACTTGCATGGTTAATGTACTACTAAATATGTTCTGCTAATTTATGCTGTCTATACCACAGAAAAACATGTGGAGAAGGACTTAGTAAGCAGGACAGGGCGCAATATTTGACAAACTAAAATTTAATAGTGGTACAGATACATAGAAGCAGTATTAAAGGAGAAGTCCGCTTCCAGAACAACAATTCACAAATAATTTACTCAACCCCTTGTCATCCAAGATGTTCAAGTCTTTCCGTCTTCAGTCGTAAAGAAATTATGGTTTCTGAGGAAAGCATTTCAGGATTTTTCTCTATATAATGGACTTCATTGGTGCCCTGATTTTGAACTTCCAAAGTGTAGTTTAAATGCAGCTTCAAAGGGCTCTAAACGATCCCAGCCGAGGAAGAAGGGTCTTACCTAGTGAAACGATCTGTCATTTTTTTCAGAAAATAAAAATTTGTATACTGTAAGCACAAAAGCTAGTGTAGCACAGGCTCTGGGATGCACGTTCACGATGCTATGAATTAGTGATGGGTCGTTCTTGAACGGATCTTTAATGTGACTCAGAAGAACGAGTCGTCTCGGGGAGTGATTCATTCAGTCGCACATGAGCAACATCCTAGTAGGTTCTGTACTGGAATAAGTTCACCTGTTTCGGTGAACGGAACGATGGAGTCTTCGGGTTTTTCGAGTCGTTTGTTCATCTTGGGGCTGTCACGTGATGAACGAACGACTCAAACCCAAAAACTTGTCAGATAAGAGGCGAGGTGAGCTAATCATAGACTAAAGACCCAGGTAAAC
>JAHKKF010516275.1:2324-16145 GCA_019740295.1 Labeo calbasu | reverse complement strand
GGTAGCGCCTCCATGCTCTGGACACTACGCTGACAGACACAGCAAACCTTCTTGCCACAGCTCGCATTGATGTGCCATCCTGGATGAGCTGCACTACCCGAGCCACTTGTGTGGGTTTAGACTCCGTCTCATGCTACCACTAGAGTGAAAGCACTGCCAGCATTCAAAAGTGACCAAAACATCAGCCAGAAAGCATAGGAACTGTGAAGTGGTCTGTGGTCACCACCTGCAGAACCACTCCTTTATTGGGGGTGTCTTGCTAATTGCCTATAATTTCCACCTGTTGTCTATTCCATTTGCACAACAGCATGTGAAATTGATTGTCAATCAGTGTTGCTTCCTACGTGGGCAGTTTGATTTCACAGAAGTGTGACTGACTTGGAGTTACATTGTGTTGTTTAAGTGTTCCCTTTATTTTTTTGAGCAGTGTATTATAACATTTAAACAGTTTACTTAGTTGATTAAAGGAGAAGTCCACTTCCAAAACAAAAATTCACATATAATGTACTCACCCCCTTGCCATCTAAGATGTTCATGTCTTTCTTCAGTCGTAAAGAAATTGTTTTTTGAGAAAAACATTTCTGCATTTTTCTCCATATAATGGACTGATATGGTGTCCCGATTTTGAACTTCCAAAATGCAGTTTAAATGCGGCTTCAAACGATCCCAAATACATTTGTAAACGATCCCAGCCGAGGAAGAAATTTTTTATCTAGCGAATCATTTTTTAAAAAAAATACTATTTAAACACTTTTTAATCTCAAATGCTCGTCTTGTCTTTCTCTGCCCGAACTCTGTGTATTCTGACTCAAAACAGTTAGGGTATATATGAACAACTCCAATCGTATTTTCTCCCTCAACTTCAAAAATCATTTCAAAATCATCCTACATCGCTGCAGAAGTCACAGTCCATGCAAAGTGAACATGCAAAGAAGATCAAACACCCTTAACAACAAAGGTAAAACAGCGATATAGGACGGAGTTGAGGGAGAACATGAGATGGGAGTTTTTCGACATACGCTAACTGTCATGAACCGGGGAAAAAAAAACAGTCCAGGCAGAGTAAGACAAGACGAGCATTTGAGATTAAAAAGTATATAAATTGTACTATTTTTATGAAAATAACCAATCGTTACGCTAGATAAGACCCTTCTTTCTCGTTGCGATCGTTTGAAGCCGCATTTAAACTGCATTTTGGAAGTTCAAACTGCGGGGCACCACATCAGTCCATTATATGGAGAAAAATCCTGAAATGTTTTCCTCAAAAAACAATTTCTTTACAACTAGAAGTGGACTTCTCCTTTAACCCAAATATTGCTTACTCATGGTTAATGGTTAAAGAAATGCAGCTCAAGAGTTAAAACTGCAGACTGCAGACTTAAAGCTCATTCAGAAAGACATTAGTCCATATCGCCACCTTCTGGGCTGTTGTGCAGTCACGTTTCTCTGTGCCATGTAGCTGATTAAGTGGTGCAGAAGTTTGTTTTATACTGAATAATTAAAAAAGGAATTATCAAAATAGAAGGTGTTATGGCAAAGATAATTCAGCTATATACGTTGAGTTCTTTTTGTTTAGACATTTTGCTTCCACATTAGTGATAAGAAATATCACTTCCGTTTACCATTTTTGATGAATGTGCTGGTCAGTGTTTATACGTGAATAAAAGCAATGTGGATTAAACAATTTGATTAAAATGAATTACTTTACCACTGTCTGTATGAACTTTTTGCAGCATCAAAGTTTTCAAGACTTTCAGTGGAAGAACAGAAATCTCACATTTTGTAAAAAAAAATCTTGCTTTGTTTCGAAGATGAATGAAAACTATATGAAAAATGTAATTGATTAGGTCTTTCATTTTTGCATGATTTAACAGTTTAACTATGCTTTAATGAACTGTTGCATAAAAGTAACCACACTTGCTGATATTGATGTATTTGCATGAACGCCAGCAGGCTAAGGCTACGAGTTGCAAAGTAAGTCAATGCTGACAATTATATCCCAAAATCTATCTAAATGCATTAGTTAGCCTGAAATGGCACAATGCCATTTGCTAACAATAACCTGCCTGACATTAACTTTAAAATCTTCCATTTTGAAAAGGTGGTTTTTAAAGGCATTCATCGTGATTAAAAAGAAAACCCTAATTGTTACGTAAAAGTTGCTTCAGAGTATAAAGATAATTCATATGCATTCAGAAGAACAACCAGTCTTAAAAATAAAATTTATTAGCATCTCTCTAATGTGTGTATAAATAAAAACATTTATAAGAAATAATGCATATACGCATTATGAGCTGAACAATAACTGGATTATATGTGATACAAAGGAGAAGAGGCTTACTAACCTCTGTTTTTTTCTCGCTTTCTTTGTAACATATTCAGTTTCTTAGTATATGTCTGTGAGAATGTACCTCAAAACTCAAACTTGTCAAACAATATGCATATCTAGAAGTTTCAACACTACATTCGGACATAAGAATAAAAGAACGACAAAAGTTCAACAGCAACAATGGAGGAGACAACATGGAGTTTTGGCAGTTTTACAATTTTCAGTTAAGAGAGAACTTTGCAAAACAGCTTCAACATTGACAAATTAAAAACGGTGACAAAAACGGTGAGCTGATATGTAACTGATAAGTGCCTCACTGTGATAATCTAATTCATCCTACAGCAGTCGCACCAACGCGTTTGCCATTTCTCGTAAATATCCGACGATAAACAGCACTGGTAAAACGATCAAAGTGAACCCATCTTTAAAGGTTTTCTCTTACGTGTCAGAATAAAACCTTTGTATAATGAATAAAAATGCACAAAAGTGGTAAAATAAGATATATTTTATATTGCTAACAACATCTGTCAGTATATGCATGAGACTGGACCTCCACTGTAACATCGTGATATAAAGATCACTAGAACATCTGTAACGCAATCATCCTGTGGGCTCTGTTATATCGAGTTTTCTAAGGCAAATCTGAAGAGTTAAGACCTCCTCCTCTGCCGTTCACAACACGATGGTTTTGGTCATGCTTTCAACACACAAGGTGGTTTAAATAAAACAAAAACCACTCTGAATTCGACAGGTATGCACACGTAACAAAAAACAGACCTGAAAAACTTCAGTTGTTTTGGTCTAAAGGTGAAACAGAAAAAAATAAATAAATAAAAATAACGACATGGACGTGTAACACCAAAAATGCCAAATGCCTTTCAAATAACAACACTGTGTGACGCCGCCATGAACAAAGAAAATAGAGTAACAATGCTGAATTGGCCTTTGTGTTTGTGTTTTTGCCCCCCATCTGCCAAAAAAAATAAACTATCAAACGGGGAACACCATGTCAAACTGGTCGTTTGACAAAGCGAAAACGGAGCAGGAAGAGAGTGAACTGAAGGAGGATGTGCCAGTGTATGATGGTTAAGAGCATGAGAACTCCGGTGACCTCTAAAGCCCAATGGAATGAAGGAAGTACACAAGAACTCTGACGGGTGATGTGCTCTCTGCTCATCCCATGTCTTTAGAGTGCAAAGATACCCTTATTTGATGTGTTGTGTGATGCACACACACACACACACACATATACATATATAGATAAGTAAATATATGTATATATGCACATATGTCTAGCTTTGATGTGTCCGTAACTAAAACTCTGAGAACTCCTTTGCGCATTTTTCTGTAACAGATACACGGATGTCTTCCTCTTCATAGTCGTCAAAGTTGCTTGTGTCTCCAGGACCTCGACACTTTGGTATGAACGGTGCCTCCACCTGGTGAGTGAAAGGAGAAACTGATTTAACCAGACTAATGTACGGTTATATAAATAAACAACTTGCATATACACTGCCCTCCAAAAGTTTGGAAACACCCCTGGCAAAGTGTGGTTTTGGACGATATCAGCATAAATCCTTATCATTTTTTGGTGCAAATACATTAAAGTAACTTGACATTATCATTGAAAAGCAGCAATAATAATTTTCATTTTGACTACATAATAATGGCAATATGTACATGTCAAAGTCAGAGACACCCCTTTGCCAGCTGTGATGCCTTGTTACTGGTTTAAACTTGGCCCAGCTTTTTAAAAGATTTTTGGGTCAGCACACCTTAATAGCTTCAACAACTGATTGCCAATTAAGTTTAGAATAGAATGAATTTAGGCCCAGATTATGCAGAGCTGTAATAGCTGCTAATAGCGGATATTTTGATTAATTGAAAATTTAAGTTTTTTCTATGTATAAACTGTTTATGTAATAAAATGTGTTTTTGTTGTCCAAAACCACACTTTTCTAGGGCGTTTCCAAACTTTTGGAGGGCAGTGTACAAACTTAAAATCTCTTGTTCCTGCAATCAGGGTGATTTATCTAGTTTATTATCTAGTAATGCAAAAACCTGTAAAGAACTATTACTGTGTGTTTGAAATTTCATGTTTGCATGATGTTGACAGGCTAAAAAGTGCTTTGTTTTACAAAACATTTACTGTTAATAATCTGTCTGCTGGTGTTATACTTTTTAGTCATTATGAATTAGAACTGCGTTGACTAGAGTTGATCTCTGAAAATCAATTGTCTACATTTCAAATAAAATATGCATTTTTCTTATTTTATAATATTTCTGAACATGCAGGATATGTTTTAGACAAGTCTGCACAATATTTGCCTTCGTATTTCATACATCGGTAGCACTCTGAACGAAGAATGAAGAACACTCCTACAGCATTTATTATTCTTAGTTAATGTTCATTTTAGTATTTACTAACGCATTATTGTTCATTGTTTGGAAACTAATGTTAGTTATCTTTCTTTAAACAGAGGGTTTTACAAGCTTTTAATTAAGGTAATGTGACTTAAATCATGCTGTACTTGCAAAAAACATCATCTCAAATTGTCCAGACCAGGGTTCACACAAATAATTTATAATGAAATTTTTGAATTTCAAGTATACAATCAGGCATGTGTCTCAAATTTTTACTTGGACAGACAAAATTTTCACTAACCCACTATTTAAAAAAAAAAAAAAAAAAAAAAAAGTTACCGTTTTATTGTTTCAACCTGTGTGACAATGTATTCTAATAAGTCTACAATTTTAGATACTCATGAAATTTTACAATTCCAAATTCAATACCACAGCAAAAACCTTAGTCCAACATAAAATTCAAAAACATTCAAATTTTGACTTACATTTTGAATAACATTAATGACAGAAAGCAGCAGGTATATTAGGCTGCTGTCACTTTAAAGGGATAGTTCACCCAAAAACAAAAGTTCTGTCATGAAGTAACTGTGAGACCTTAAGAAAAAAAAAACACTTGCAACACTGAATATGGTGGGTGTAGTAAACAAAATCCTGAATTTTAGTTAAATCCAAGCTAAAACTCTGAGACTGAGTGTCATACCTTTCTCTCATAGATGGCTATCCAATCCGTTGTGGCAAACCATTTGTGGTTTTTGATATCATTGACGCCATTCCTCAGATTGCCGTAGCGTTTGGTCAGGTCCACCTGCAGCAGATTCCTCAACAGATCTTTCAGATCGGAGCTGAAGTGCGAGGGGAATCGTACCTACAAAACACATTCACGTTGGAGTTTTGAATGTGCATTCATTGCATATCCAACTTAATCAAATAGCTTGACTGTATACGTATATAAAGAACAATGCCAATACCTTCCCAGACACGATTTTCTCATAGATCTGAATAGGCTGATCCGCAAAAAACGGGGGATATCCAGCTGCCATTTCATATATGAGAACACCAAGGGCCCACCAGTCCACAGCCTTGTTGTATCCCTAAATTTGAGAAGCAAATAAGTGATCTGCCCTGATTGGAAATTTGGATTCGGCTGAATTTAAAACATCTGAGGTTTACCTTGCTGAGGATGATCTCTGGTGCCAAGTACTCTGGAGTTCCACATAATGTCCAGGTTCTGCCTTTTACTCTTTTTGCAAAACCAAAGTCTGTTACCTGTGCAGGAAACAATAGTTTAGTACAATTAAGTGTCCTGTATCATCTTTTATAACATAAAATTCACTCAGATGTCACATCACATGTCTGTGGTTCTATGTAGAGAACAGCTGCTGGATCTGCATCATCTTTCTTCTAGCACTTTCATGTGATCGCTAAGCAAGCTTACCATCATAAAGAGGAACAAAACAATTTCCAGAACCTTTAACGCCACCCTTTGAATCAGAAGCGTTCTGGCAAACCATCAGGCGGCTCAGGAAGGGCTTTGCTCACACTGTTTTAAATCAGGAGGGGGAGCTTGCCCGGCAATATATTCAGGGGGTGTCCTGATTACTCATTTAAGCAGTACTGGAAAACCTCAAGTTGCTTAAGCATTAATGCTGAGCATGGGAATCTTTCATGGCCAAACTTTTGCAAATGACACCTAGAGCAGGATAATATGCCATGCTCATAAGCACGCCTGACTTGCCTGACTGATTTCCACTCAGAAATTCAGGGTGTTCTGGAGACCAGAGTCAATAATTCTTTTACTAATAGAGGAACTAATAAAGAGGACTTTAACAGAGTTTCGCCCATTATAATCAATGACACGGTCTTCACTTACTACGGAAAAATGTGGCTTACATTCAATGTTTGATATGCTCTATGTGCTCAAGCTACTCCTGACAACAGGACCAGTGGAGAAGTAAAAGATGAAATTTTAAAATCATTTGCTCTGATGCACGTTTGTCTCTCTGCAAAGCCTACTGAAGGACCCGTGTTAGAAATGAGGGGATGGTTTATTATTACCGATGCAGAAGAATGAGTTGAAGGACTAAATGTTTGTTCAGAGCAATTTGCTGCAGATTGTTCGGTAAACCAGGTACAATTTACAGGATATTAGGCAGGATTTACAATTAAACTTCTGCAGAAAATGATCTGAAAGCTGCCAAATTGTAAAATGTATCAGGATGTGAAGAGACTTTCAACCAGCGTAACAAAAAAATGTTTTTGAGGAGGGAAGAAAAAAAAAAAAAAAGAACACTTTTTACATAATCAAAGGGCTCACAAACTTATTTTTGTCACTGTACATGGGCCATTCTACAGAATTGGTCCAAAGTCAGAGTTGGAAATGTCTTGAAAAACATTTGTATGCATGCAAATTGTATAATATCCAAGGTACACATTTCTAGTAATTGTGCATTCTCAGTGTATTTTCAGAATGTTTTGGAATATCTGTCCTCTCCCCAAATTTGTCACTACCAAAACACAGTAATAATAATTGAATTAGAAGGGTTATATTGACCTATTTAGATTTTGTTTACATCTAGACTGTAAATATATTTTTTTGCTATTTTATTACATTTTTTTCCAGAGGTAAATCTATAACAATTACATTTTTAACAATATTTAGTGTGATTTATGAGATTTGTTGTATTTTGAATCCAATTTTTCGTTGTAAAAGGCAAAAAGTTGATCATACTGATTTCAAAGTTAAGGATTCATTAGCTTGAATATACTGTGAAATAAACACTATTATAACATCTTACTTGATAATTCAATATATTTTATTTTTGACAAAATATCCCATGTTTCAGTAGTGACAGTAATGCTTTGGTAGCAACCACATCACATTACAGAATTTTAACTCTCTTACTAAACCACTACTAAAACATACTAAAATACTAAAAAAAAATTGCATAACTGTATTAAAATTTTATTTATTTCCCCCAAATATGAGGAATGTGTGTTCCTTTTTGTCACTACCAAAACAATGACGACATGTAGCAACAATTTTAGATACTTTTGAAGCCAACTCAAAGACGCTAATTAGCACATGGTTAGCTAAAAACTAAATTTGGAATAACTCCCAAAAAAGTGTGCTTACTTGCCGAAAAAAGGTGTTCGGTAGTGATGTCTCTTAAAGTTACACAAAGACAGAGTTTTGAACACATCTACCTCAAAACGATGGAACCTATCTACTCACATCTTGTGTCAATGAGAGAGGGGGATACAGAAATATTTTCTGATCATAAACTTACCGTTTCGGCAGTGACATGAAAAATGCGGAACACTTTAGAATTACCAACACTTATACACTATTAACTACGATTTTTCCTTTAATAAATTCCTAATTTGCTGCTTATTAATAGTTAGTAGAGTAGTTGTTAAGTTTAGGTATTGGGTAGGATTAGGGATGTAGAATAAGGTCATGTAAAATAGGGCATTAATATGTGCTTAATTAGTACTAATGAATGGCTTATATTCTAGTCATATGCATGCTAATAAGCAACTAGTTAGGAAACCATAAAAACAAAGTGTTACCACTTTTTTTTTTTCATAATTTACAAAGAAAATATAAAATAAATGTTTAAACTTCAGTTTTTAAAAGAACCAAAAATATACTTTTTAAAACAACAATGGAAAAAAAAATACAAAAAACATTTCAAATTCATTTTCATAAGTTGAAATTTAAGGGTTAGGGTTAAGGACAGCCACCTCCCAACTGAACGTACCCAATAAATTATGATTTCATATATATATACAGCTTACTAACAAATAATTTTGAATATTATTGTGGGTTTCAATAGATAACAGAAGGATCTTAATAATCATGTAAAGATTTGAATACTTAAATGCTTTTTTAAAGGGTCCTATTATGCTCCTTTTCAAAGTCTTGATTTTGTTTTGGGGGTGTCCTAGAAAATGCTCTCATGCTTGGTGGATCGAAAATTATTTTTCACATAATTTACATTATTACAATACATTTCTACCAGCCTGGCACAAAAGGCTCGATTAGTTCCGGTTTAATGAAGGCCCGCCTTCTGAAAAAGTTAGGATAATCCCCCACCTCATCCCTACACACCCCCCAACAATTCGAATTTCTATAGGCAGGATTTAATTTAATGATATTCTAATGGACCGTGTTGTGACATCATCGCATGTGGAAAACAAACGTTGTGGTCCAAAGGAGCCGTTCGCTGTAGCTCTTGAAAATAGATTTTTTTAAGAACGAAATAAATCTCCCTTTGCACAGGACTTTGAGATTTGTAACTTTTAGATCTTTTTTTATGCCCAAAGATACACACCACACACTGACTAAAATTCAAAAAGTGAAAAAGCATAATGGCACCCCTTTAACACGTTTTTTGGTTGTGGGACAGCAGTTTGCACCAATTCTGTAGAATGACCCATATATACATTTTTTTTTTTTTTTTTTTTGTCCTCTCTAGTTACCTGTATATATCCATGCTGGTCAATGAGTAGGTTTTCAGGTTTCAGGTCTCTGTAGATGAGGTCTAGTGAGTGGAGGTACTCAAAGGTCAGGACAATCTGTGCAGCATAAAACCGTGCATGTGGTTCACTGTCAAAGAAATCAGTAAGAGTTAGAGACAAAACCAGAGATCAGCAAGAATCATTGAAGCAAGGTTTCTCCTCGGTCAAAAATGGCCTTAGCATGTAGAGAAGACAACAACTAAATACTTCAAATTAAATATTTAGATGTACTTACGTAGGTAAGAGGAATGCTTAATGGCTTTTTACCGTCGATATCAAAATTTTATTATGAATTTTCACTGGTATTCGTACTTTTTTTTTTATAATGAACACCTCTAAAAATACTAATCTCTTTCTGATATAAAACATGTTATGTTAAAAAGATTGCATTACTTGCATTAAATGTAGGTTTCCATGAAAAGCACTTTTAGATCTAAATTACACTTCCAACATCAAATATTTAGTTTGACATGCATGCTCACACTTGCACTGTGCAGTTTGTGAAGTATATTGGTGACTTTAGTGCTGTCGGTGTGAGCCACTTTATAAAAAGGATATACTGTTGTGAATTTCTAGCATTTATAGAGAAGAATATGCCTGTAAAGCACATTAATCAGCACTAACACCTGACAAAATCACTTAACTCCATAAACTAGTTGGGTTATGTAACATCAGCAACATCAGCCAAATAACACGTTTGATGCTAGTAATCTTATTTTAAACAAGCTATCATTGATAACATATCTTGAAGAGGAATGTTTGGAAAATAAGAAAACAATTATTAATGAGGAAATAATTCAATCTGACACAAGCATCCTTTGCATAAACCTGTGCTGGAGTTTAATGTTAGTTGATCCAGCTGTAAATGAATAAACGCTTCTGTTAGCTCAAACATGCCTTCACTCACCTAAACCTTCCAATTCTTCTAAGATGTGAGAACATCTCCCCTCCTGGTACATACTCCATCACCATATACAAATTAGAGTTGTCCTGTGAGAATAAACTCAGAATTAAAATTGACAGACAAACAAAACTAGTGGTCAGCAGATATGGATGTTCAGATGGCCATTACTGAAGTCTAGACTAGTAAACCACACTCCTACTTCTAGTTTCTCATTATCTCACATTACTGCCATGTTAACAAACTTAAAAAAAAAAAAAAAATGCTTAAAATAATTATGTTGGTAATTTATTTACAATTCAGTGGTGGGAGAAAAATCTAATTCTCTGATGCACTCACATCTCAAAATGCTTTTATGATGCAAAATGATCATAAACAGTCAGCTACTTTTTAGGGGGCTGTAAATGGATGGGGCAAAATATGTCTAAACGTCTAAATGTCTAAACAGAATGCAGCCTCTTAGACCTGCTGCTGTCTATGCTGTCATTAATAATAATCAAACAGCAATAATAAGAGAAAAAGCACAATCTTTGTTTATTGCTTAAAATGAGTTTGTTTTTGAAGCTATATTTTAATTGATGAAAACTGCTTGACTATACCAAACTGTTCCGATTTTAACTTGTTTTAAATTGTTTTTAAATTGTTTTAAATGAATCCAAGGAACTTCATGTACACTGCGTCACTGTGATCCTGAAATAAACATCATATTTTCATCTGCATGACTGACATTCCATACAGCCTTTTTTCCTCCAAAACACAATCTCTAACATCTATTTGTAAACAAAGTTGCTTCATTTTTGTTTTTGTTTCAGATTTTGAAGAAAATTAAATTCTAGACATTACAAAAAATATATATACAACATGGTTGAAATTAAATGAACCCCCTTAAATTCACAAAATTAAAGATAAATAAACAAACAAACACACTAAAACTTTTCCTTTCTTGGCCAAATATTGTAAGAAAATATCGATACACGTGTGTATCGCGATATTTTGTTTGGTGATACTGTATCGATTCTTAAAAATAGAATATATATATTTAAAAAAATAAAATAAAATTCATACAAGATTCATGACAGTTGCTTTGTTTTGAGTGTATATCCTGACTGCTAGATTGCAGTCTTCTTATCTCCGAACAGGTTTGTTTTCTTAAGGAATCCTGTAAGCACTTTATTTTTTTATTGATATTAAGCAGATGTAATTCTTAAATTCAGATCAAAATGATCTGACATGGTTACAATTGTAAACTTATATAGTATAGCAGGGTCTAAAAATATATATGGTCTGTTTATAAAAGCTTACATTTTATACATGTAATAACTAAAGAATCTTGCAAGCACTTTATTTCCCCCCTTTACTCGTACTGGACAAAAAATGATTCAGTAACATTGAATGGTTTGCATGTGGTGGTGTGTTCTTAATTACAGCTTTTCTAAAATTATGCCCTATTCATAAAATAAGAAATATCCCAATATATCGCCTTGTTTACAGTATCGCAATGTATCGCAGCATATCGTATCGCAACCCCTGTATCGTGAAGCGTATCGTAACGCCAGACTCTTGGCAATACACAGCCCTAATCATTACATAAATCTGATGACATATAAACCGTAAGGTGCAGTACGGTACCTTGAAGGAATATTCCAATCTGACGAGGAACGGGAAGGATACTGCTTGTAATATTCTCTTCTCATTTAGCGTATGCTCTACTTGTTTCAACTTCACCACCTACCAAAAAAAAAAAATAAAAAATTCTTCAGAAGATTATCATACACCATCACACATATTGCATTTATTTATACCAAGGTCTGTCTGAATACTTGATTCTGATTATTTGAATGAATTGGCTAACACCTTTTAGCTGTACAGTTAGCTGTAGATTACGAAACGAATAATCAGACTTTAAAAGCATCATTGATGCTTTTGTCTATAATAATTTTATTTATATTTTCATGGTGTGAAATACTGTCAAAGAAATCACAAGCACATGGTAGTTTTGGTTACCTGCATAAAACAACCAACCTTTTGTTTGTCCAGGATTTTCATGGCATAGAACTGATCTGTAGCCTTGTGTTTAACCAGCATGACTCTCCCAAAAGAGCCCGTGCCCAACGTCTTCAGTCTGTCGAAGTCATCTAAACCAGTTGTGCTCTATTGGATAAAACACAGTTCAATAAACCATCCTACAATACCATAACAAAAACTAATTTCTGAGAAATAATGCTATATTGACGAAAATATATGTAATCATATAAAGTAGATACACAGTGCCAAAAGGAAACGTTTTCTTAAAAATGATTTTGGTCTATATATAATTTCAGATCTGGGTACTGACATAGTTTTTTCAAATAAATTTCATTATGATTCACACACTCTTGATTCGATTCAATACTGATTTGTTTGGATATGTATCAGGTACTGTACATGTCCATTTTCTTTAAGAAAAATTCTCTCTACAGAAACCCTGTCAGATGGTACATTACTGTAATAACAAAGGGTGAAATATAAAATAGAGTCCAGATTGAATTATTTTTAGATATATTTGATCACCACTCCAAAAATATATACATTAATTAAAGTACATAATGTTTACAAATTAAAATTGAACAAGGCAGCTTTCTTATAAAATTTTCATTTATAGAATTATATTTCAACTCCAGTTTGCTGCTGAATGAGATGATGATGATATTAAAGAGATATTCTGTTTGGATTTTGTGATAGAATTGAGAGAATCTAAAAGCTCAGACTTTGCTTCATATACAAAGTAACAAAGGATGAAGCTTACCGCAAAAACTAGATGTGAGATTTGTTCACGAACAAAAAACATCATAGATTAAACATTGGTTTTAGAATTTAACAAAAACAAAAGTTTCTTAATTGGAACAGATTTGGAGATATTTTGCATTGTCACTTGCTCATAAATGAGTCCAGTCCATCCACTAATGTCCAATGAAGTGAAAAGCTGCATGTTTGTACAAAAATCCATCATTGGCTACGTTTATATGCACACTTTTTGGTTCAAATTCATTGGATTAAATTCATTCCGATTGATGAATCTGAATGTAGTGTTTACTACTTTGATGTGAGAGACAACAGGAGACAGACCTTTTCACTGGAGGAAGCGTTATTATAGATTATGGACTAATATATTGGCCAGAAGCAACAATTTAAAGTTAAAACATCTTAATGGTGGATTTATTTCAGTTTTTAGCTTCATAAGATGTTAACTGATGGACTGGAGTGGTGTGGATTACTTGTGGATTATTGTGATGTTTTTATCAGCTGTTTGGACTCTCATTCTGACAGCACCCATTCACTGCAAAGGATCCATTAGGGAACAATAGAGGTCGACCGATATTGGATTTTACCAATACCGATAACTAGGTTGGACCACACTGGCCAATACCAATTAAACAACAGATAGTTTTTAAAATGGATACTGAACAGAAAATAAATAGTGCTCTCATATTAAAAAAAAAAAAAAAAAGTAGCCTACTGAACAATACTTTGTAAATGAATAAAAATATTAATATTAATTATATATTGATCATTACAGTTAATTGTTCATTAATGTTAACAAAAGCAACTAACCTTTTTAAAATATATCAGTAAATGCTTAAATTAACACACTCTAACAAGGAACAATACTTCTATTCTACAGCTTTTATCGATCTTAATGTTACAAATGGACTCATATTGTAAAGTG
>JAHKKF010516274.1:23014-52379 GCA_019740295.1 Labeo calbasu | reverse complement strand
ATAGATAGATAGATAGATAGATAGATAGATAGATAGATAGATAGATAGATCACGTGGAGAGAGAGAGAGAGAGAGAGAGAGAGAGAGAGAGAGAGAGAAAGAGAGAGAGAGAGAGAAGTGGGGGTGAGTGTAAGTGCACAGCTATGCGACCAGCTCAAACTAGTTCGGAGAAACACAAAGAGCAGCAGAGATCATAGAGAGAGCTGAACACAGACACACGCTCACAGCACAGCATCATATTCACAGCAATAAGGCAAGTACATCATCATCCTCATAATCATCATAATAACCCAACAACTCCTATTATTAAACTGCAGTCGATGCGTTTCACGACGCTGCGCGTTTCAATAATAGCCTACTGGTGAGTGATAAATAATGCAAATATCTGCGATTAACCCGAATAGGATTTAATTGGATATGCTTATATTTATTATTTTCGTTTTTATCTGCGTTTCAGTGCGATTATAGGATGTATTGATACATATAATAATATTCTGGGCGTGTTTATGATGTGATATATATATGACATGATATATGAAAGGAGGCGTATGCACCGTGCCACAATAACAAACGAGTTGAACGTCAATACGCGTTTAGTTTAAAGCATGATTTTACGATTTTTAGACTGAAATGCACAAACTGCGTTTGATATGAGAATACCTAATGAGTTTAGAATAATAGCGTCAATATTAGATTTAACTGGACGGCGACACTACAGCTACCGCTGATTAAATTTAACGGCGACGCTATCGCTAAGTTGTTTATGATAAATGATTTAATGACGGATGTCGCTTTAAATAGTTACGTTCATGCGGTAATCGAGTCGAGAGTTTGCGTTTTCGTGTGCAAGGGCGCTCTAATGCTGTCACGGAAAATGATGCTCTCTGAAGTGCCAAAGAGGACCAGCTGCCAGCAACTGCTGACCCACTTCTCCAAATCAGAACCATCAGGCCTTGCGATTTAATTCCGACGGAATGCAAAGCTCCAGATGCGAGAGAGAGCCTGCGGTTGGGATGTCATGCGGTCGACGGTGAACTTTGTGCTCCTTGAGGAAGTTTTCAAAATGTCCAGTTCTGCATTTATCAAAGGCAGCATCCCACGTCCCCTCTTGCATCAACAGAGCGGGTTTTGTCCTCCAATGCAAATAGGCTTACATTCAAAGGAGTCGAGCGGAGGCCCACCCCTCCTCCTCAAGACACAGCATGGGATCTGTGTTCGGGCCCTTTCAGAGAGGGAAGCAAAACGGGCGAGATCCTGCTTTGTTCGGAGCCAGTGAATCAGGCTCCTCTAAGGCCCAGCTGAAGGTCTTTGAGTACTTGGCCTCTCTCCCCGCGGAGGCTGAGGAGGGGAGGGGAGGCGGGGGACCCCTGCAGACCGCTGTTTCTCCTCGCACAAAAACTCCGACCCCGAGGAGCCCTTCACATTTATGAGTGACTGAAGAATGGAGCCGTGCCGCGGGCTGCGCCTTGAAAGGAGCCTGTTTTAATGGAGGCAGGAAAAGAATGAAAAGGAGAAGTGCTGTGTGCTTTTTTTCTTCCGAGAAAGAGGAAAATATAGAGAACCTCTTATGGAGTCACCACAGCGAGCTGCGAGGATGGCGGAGGACATTATGTACACAGTGTCTTTAATTCAGACAGTACAAACAAAACATTCATATCTGATGTGTTGTTATGTGATTTTGATGTTCCCGAGAAGACCTTGGATGGTTAGTTAACCGTTTAGCGGAATAAATCGGTTTGAAAAAATGAATTAAGCAAATTAAATCAGCCTAGAAAACTACAAAAAGACAAAATACGGTACATTTGAACGTTTATGGACGCATTTGAATGTTTTGAAGCAGCATTAATTATATAACATCATATATATTTATATATGTATACAAAATGCTATATACATACAGCATATGATATAGTGCAGATGTGATTGTCACCTGGTTAGATATTGTCCTTACAGTGTTGTTATTAATTAAAATAATTTAAAGCTGAAATTAAATAAAACTATAAGATTAAAAATTAGAGATGTAAATACATTAAAAAGCCAAATAAAAGTATTAAAATTAAATAAATAAAAAAATAATGAAAAAAAAAAAATAAAATTGACAAAAGAACAAGCACAAGCTTATTCAAAATAATAATAAATAATGATATAGTTTTAAGTCTGCTAGTCCATCTATTATCATAATTGAACTGAAATTAATGTCAGCTGTATTTTTTTTTCCCCCCAGAATGCGGAGTTTACTCTCTATAGCGCTTGTGCTGCTGGTGGTGTTGATGATCACCGTTGAAGCCAGTATGAAGAAAAAAGGTTCTTATTTTTTACAAAATGACTTCAGATGATGCAATGCACATTCTTTTGGTGTGATATCATTAATAATCATTCTCTACTTTGCGACAGAAAAGGGCAAAGAGCCCAAAGCAGATGCTGAGTGCAGTGAATGGCAGTATGGGAAATGCGTGCCCAACGGCGGTGACTGCGGTGCTGGCATTCGGGAGGCGACCTGCAACGAACAGACAAAGAAAACCAAGTGCAAAGTCCCATGCAACTGGAAGAAAGACTTTGGCGGTAAGGAGTTTCATCATATGTGAATACATGTCTGGACATTAATCAAAGAAAAAAATACATAAACAGACCATTCAGTCAAGTTTGTTTTTGCTTTCTAGCTGACTGCAAGTACAAGTTTGGTCGCTGGGCCGAATGTGACACTACTACAGGAACCAGAAGCAGGTCTGGGACATTGAAGAAGGCACTGTTCAACGCTGAATGCCAGACCACCATTAAAGTGTCCAAACCTTGCACCCCAAAGACCCCCAAACCCAAGGGAGGTGAGAAGAAGAAAGGAAAAGGCAAGGAAAACTAACTTGAAGATCACCCCAACCGCCCCCTTGCCCACTCAGTGGTACATTCCTATGTGACACTCCCAAATCCCCCAAAAGGTGAATGCTAAGAGGAAAAAAAAAAAAAAAAAAAAAAAACTGTAGCCCTACCTATTGTTTTTATTTCCACTTTCTTCGTTTTGTAATTAGTAAATGTATGTGTCTATGCTGTTGTANGCCCACTCAGTGGTACATTCCTATGTGACACTCCCAAATCCCCCAAAAGGTGAATGCTAAGAGGAAAAAAAAAAAAAAAAAAAAACTGTAGCCCTACCTATTGTTTTTATTTCCACTTTCTTCGTTTTGTAATTAGTAAATGTATGTGTCTATGCTGTTGTAATTTGATCTCTGTAGCGGATTTTTAATTGTAATTGACTCTGCATGTATAAAATAGGCCGCAGCAAATCTGTTGTCTAACAAATTGTCTGTACTAAAGAAAAAAACTGGTGAGACCCTAATTACGCCCCTAAACGAAAGTATTTGTAAATTACAACAAACCCAATGAAGACGATTTCTGTACGTTATAACATGTAAGCTGAATGCTTAAACGAACGTCGCTCCTGGAAGTAACGGCCTATATAAAGTATCTATGTTTATAAATGTTTATGTTTTTAGATTTGATGGATGTACAATCAAATTTACAACACTAACTGATTACTTCTACAGGTTGTGAATAAATGAAAGTGTATTTTCAATAATACTTCCTTGTGCTTTTTTAAAAATGAAGTTTACACATTTATTGTTCTTTATGATGAACGTTGTTTAGACTTCATGTCAAATAGATTGTCCTAAATTCGGCACATGCCATTTTAATGATGTGATAGCGTTAAATTTTCACTCGTAAAACTAGAACGACAATGTTTGTTTGGTTTTCTATCCATTTATTGTGCAAACAGTAATAGTCTTACAAATTGTAACTTAAAATAAAACTTTACGATGCATCATAATTCAGAGCAAATGCAATTACAATGACCTGATTATTAAATAAACATGTTTATTTTTGCTTTTCACTTTAGTTAATCACCATCACACTTAAAAATATGAATCAAAGTGATCTGTAAGTTGATTTACATATTTACATGCAGTATATTCATTTGCAAACAACTTAATGACTTTACGATACATTTAACGCGTACAATGCGAGCAACATGATAAACGTTAAATACTTCACTTTATCTACAAAACTACTGCATTGGTTTACATAAACTGTTGGCGTTAAACTGTTTGCGAAACGTTTCATTCCACTGACTTCTATTCATACGCATGCAAATGCGTCAGACCGGAAACAAAGTCTTGAGCAAAAAGTTTCGCATTTTAAGCTTGGTGACCTCTGAAATGCAAATTCACATCACGTGAAACCATGTGACCAACAGCAGAATGATACGTCTTAGCATAGTCTTAGCAAAGTCTAGTGTGACCGCAGCTTAAGAATACATTCGCAAACAACTTAAGGCAATTCGTGAAGGAACGCCTTGATCCAGCTTGCGTTTCCTCTGCCAACAGTACCCTTACTTAAAAATTGGCAGTCGACGTCATTCTCGCACGAAGAAAAATAAAATTGAAAAAAAAAAAAAAACGCAACATTATCTGTGTATGCGCAACAATGCTGTCAACCATTCAGCGTTCTACAGTGAGTCTAGCTCCACCATTTAGGTACCAAACTGCTGTGCAAGGTACCCCAACGGAAGAGTCCCAGAAAAGGGGTATTGTTCACTATTTTGGTACCATTCACAACATCTGACAATGGAAACGAAAATAATCACGAATAATCGGAAACGAGCCATATGATTCCATCCAGTCAGAGGATATCAGACATGTTTGAGATTTTCAGTCAATTTTAGAACACATTTTTTTCATTAGCAACCCATCTTCTAGCAAAAAAAGCATGTTCATTTTCAATTATTTTAATTTAGTGCATGATGGCCAGTTTTCTTCTTTGACTAATTAAAGTCGGTAATTGTATAATACCTAGTGTTTTAAATTTGTCAAATTTTAAGAGTCCTGCAGTGTATTCCAGCCTTTACATGACTGTGATATGTCATAAAGTCATTCTCGTAAAGCCCAAAATATATTTCACTTTTTATGCATACGCAGTTCGAAAAAGGAATATTTCGCAAAATTGGAATGGAAATGACTTTTTCGCATTTACAGGTCAGTGTTACAGTGTTGTGGCTGCGACATATAAACCTACCAATATCGGATGTCATGACTTATAGCGAGGAAAAAAAATATGTTTTAGTTGCATAATATCGGTTAATGGAAATACCGTCATTTCACAAGTTTTTTTAATCGATGTTTATAAAACATCGCAAAAGTTTCATGCAAGTCTGTAATGGAAACGCACCTCCTAACAGGCACTCACACTGACAACCACTTGTGAGCGAGAGGGTACGAGCCCAGCTTTGGTTTAAAAGAGATCAAAAATATTTGTTTTTGGCCATAACTTATGGGTTAAAAAACAGAGCAGACACAGGACATGGATAAAGCTTTCTAGTGTGCATGCGTCAACCACACGCGTTCATGCACAACATCAAATGGAGTATACTTCGGAAAGGCTACATGTCTGACTATTTGCATACGCTAGAGTATGCATACAAAAAGGAAGTATACTTTAGGCTTAATGCATGCAATATCAGCAAGAGTCCTGGACACTGAGGCTATTTTACTAGAGCAGGGGTGACCAAACTCGGTCCTGGAAGGCCAGCGTCCTGCAGAGTTTAACTCCAACCCCAATTAAACACCTGAACCAGCTAATCAAGCTCTTACTAGGCATACTAGAAACTTCCCGTCAAGTGTGTTGAGGCAAGTTGGAGCTAAACTCTGGAGGACACCAGTTTGGTTAGCCCTGCTCGAGTAAATCAGCTTCAATGTCACAAAACATTTGAGCGAATCAGGTTGTTGGTTGGACAAGAGTCATCAATAGGAGACCTAAGATTTGAAGTTCGACTCATTTTAATGTCAGATTTCTGAACTTGCACAGCAACAGTCGTTTGAAGGTTCTCTTGAAGGTGGCGTTACAGAGCGCGTAGCACATTGGATTAACCGTGCTGTTGACATAGCACATAAAGTAACCCACCATCCACAGAATTTCAGGGACACACCAGCGGCAGAAGGTACCAATCAGAACCATAACGCTATAAGGCGTCCAAGTAACAATAAAGGCCAGAAGAACGGCAAGGACTGTCTTTGTCACCTTCCGCTCTCTCCGAGCCTTCCGTCTGGCATTCTTGGAGACGACCTTGGATGCTTGCACTGGAACCTGAAGAGTAGCACAGATTTGAAAACAGTGAGGTTGTGTTATCCCGCTAGTTTCCACACACCCTGTTAAGGTCTTCGGTCTCGAGGTTTCCGCATGCAGCCCTTGGTCTTCCCCAGAGGCATCAGGACTTGAATCCAAGGAGTACTCTGTTTTGCTGAACTCTACAGAAGGGATGCGTCTCATTCTAACGAGCTTGGAGTCTTGTTGAAATGAACTAGCTTCATCCGGTTTAATGTCAATCACTAGGTCAGGGTTTGTGGTTGACGTTTCTCCACTTGTCTTAGACGGTTCAAGCAGGTTTGCAGATTCAGGTTTTAACTTCTGAACCCGTCTCTGACTTGCCAGGGATATCCGCGTGTACAGTACCATCATTATTATGACGGGAATGTAGAACGCTGGGATGGTGGTAGCCAAGGTAACAGCAGGGTTAGCAAGGAACAGGA
Organism: Labeo calbasu; assembly: GCA_019740295.1. NCBI lineage: Eukaryota > Metazoa > Chordata > Actinopteri > Cypriniformes > Cyprinidae > Labeo > Labeo calbasu. The sequence continues at coordinate 45,804 of JAHKKF010516274.1, read as the reverse complement.
TGTAACATTGTCCATCCTGGACCTTGCTCCTGTCCCTCCCAGCCTGCCAAAGCAGGATGGCTGGAGCCCAAAGCAGCAGAGATTGTAACCAAGCCGCGGCAATCATCACCCCAGCCCACTTTGCGGTACGTTTGGTCGGGTAACTCAGAGGCCGGGTCACGCAGAAGTACCGGTCAAAACAGATCAGGAGGAGGTTCATCACAGAGGCGTTACTAACAACGTAATCCACAACCAACCACAAATCGCACATCTGCGGTCCCAAAGGCCAGTATCCCTTTACGGCATACACAATGTAAAGATTCATGGAGAAAACACCCACGATGAGGTCCGAACAAGCAAGACTAAAAAGGAAGTAGTTGTTGATGGTTCGGAGATTGCGGTTGACTTTGATTGAAAGCAGAACCAGGATATTGCCCAGTACTGTTAGCAAGCTGACGCAGCTAGTGATAATTATGATGACGACCACCCCCACAGTCCCGAACGAACGACGTGGTCTTCCCGACACAAAGTATGATTCCTCGGGCAAGGAACTGTGCGTGCTACTGTTGAGCATGGTGGAGGAACTTGTGGAGGAGCCTGCGAGAAGAAACCGGAAATTAATCATAAATCAAGTCGTAAAGAGAGGTTTAACTTGACGCGAGCAAACAACTTCAACTCTATAAACAGTATATAGTATGCTTCAAGTGCTAAAATACAAAACTCTAACTGGTTGTATGTAGAAATAAAGATATTAATTAGAAAAAACAGTAAAGTATGATGCCAACATGAACCAATTAGCAAACTTACCATTGAAAACGAACCATTCAAAGTCCCTTGAGAAAACGGCAGATTCAGTCTCCATGATCTCCTACTCAGTCTGAATGAGAGAACGACTGGGAGGACTTTTAATTCCTCAAACGGTAACACCCATTCTCACCTTCCAAATACATAACCAGGAAGAAGTCATCCTACCTCTTTCTGCTGTATCAATACACCAAATTAACTGGAAGGTGATCAAAGTAGCGTGGAACGATCGTATTACTGCTGAACTCCTCCTAGTTTCGTGCTGCCTTTTTAAGGCACGTATGCTTAATGCCGTTCCCGTCATTCAGAGGAAGGCGGCAGTTACATAACAGATGGAATCTAATTACCTGACCTGTAATGAAGCTCCACAGCTGGTTCACATCTTTTTAATTTCATTATAAGTCTATTTTAATATTTTAAAAATCACAGATACTCCAAATTACAGATGTTTACGTATGTAAAGTTGAAATGAGGATGCAGGGATTTGAGTAAGTTTAATGAAAAATGCAATACATAAGATAAGAAGAAACGTATTTCTTAGATTATACAAAAAAAAAAGCCTATGGTAGGACCATTAAACGTTATGACAATCACATTTTTCTCAAATTCTCACTACTATAATTTGCTACAGATGTTTTTATTTTATCCATTGTGACCATTTTCAGAAGAATTTGGGTTGAATGTGTTTAACTGTTATGAAAACTGCATATATTTCTCAGTAGTGTAGGACCTTTGAGGAGGTCCTCAAAGTTGTAATTTTTTTTTAATGCAAATTCATGTCTCACATTTTCTTGGTTAAATAAACATTACTTACACTAACAGAAAAAGAAGAAAAAAATAACAATATTATATTTTTATGCAAACAATGTAATCAATATCCTATTTATTTAAGCCAAGTATGAACTTCAAGTTAATGTTTTTAAGCATTTTACATGTATTCCAAAATAATAACTCAAGGCAGTAACAGTCTAAGCAATATACTGTATTTATGAACCCATGCTCAGCTAATCTTTTTAATAGTTAACTTTCAATTTTTTTAATTTTTCAGATCATCAGTCAAAGCTCTGTAAATTTTGGTCACAGACATGGAGATTTACTTAAAATTTTACCAAGCTGATTGCTTACTAAAAACGCTCACAGATCATGTTTACATGCTATTTTAAAGGAGAAATCCACTTCCAGAACAAACATTTACAGATAATGTACTCACCCCCTCGTCATCCAAGATATTCATGTCTTTTTTTCTTCAGTCGTAAAGAAATTATGTTTTTTGAGGAAAACACGTCAGCATTTTTCTCCATATAATGGACTGCTATGGTGCCCCGAGTTATAACTTCCAAAATGCAGTTTAAATGCGGCTTCAAACGATCCCAAAGGCAGTTGTAAATTATCCCAGCTGAGGAAGAAGGGTCTTATCTAATGAAATGATTGGTTATTTTCATTAAAATAATACAATTTATATACTTTTTAATGCCAAACGCAACTTGTCTTGTCTTGCTCTGCCTGAACTCTGTTTTGTCCGGTTCATGACAGTTCAGGTATGTTGGAAAAATTCCCATTTCATGTTCTCCCTCAACTTCAAAATCATCCTAGATCATGGTTTTACCTTTTTTGTTAAGGATGTTTGATCTTCTTTGCATGTTTACTTTGACATGTAGACTGGGTCAGTACTTCTGCAGCGATGTAAGATGATTTTGAAATGGTTTTTGAAATTAAAAAGTATTTAAATTGTATATAGCAGACTGTTACGCTAGATAAGACCCTTCTTCCTCGGCTGGGATCGTTTACAACCGCATTTGGGATCATATGAAGCCGCATTTTAAACTGCATTTTGGAAGTTCAAAGCAGTCCATTATATGGAGAAAAAACCTGAAAAGTTTTCCTCAAAAAACAATTTCTTTACAACTGAAGAAAGAAAGACACAAACCTCTTGAATGACAAGGTAGTTCATTATCTGTATATTTTTGTTCTAGAAGTGGACTTTTCCTTGAAGTCTTATTTTGATGTAACAGTGGCTATATCTAAGTGTGTGAGTTGTTTACTTACTTTTTAAAATTTGTTTTCCCATTAACACCATTATATTGTTAATTCAGACTGATTTGCGAATGTGGAACGTGCACAATAGGCGGGATTTATCACACAAACCAATCACAGCCAAACATAACCAGTCATATCCAATCATATTGCAATGGAGGCACTGCCTCCTCTCACATGACTTTCCCCCATTCATTCTCAATTACCCCCCACTAAACTCACCACAGAATTTAGGGCATCTGTTAAAACTCAATGCACTCAGAGAAGGCAAGAGAGACACGGACTCCAGCTGTAACTTTACCTGCTGGTGTCACTGTTGGACAATGTTTCTTTAGAAAAACTAGTGATTTATACACATTTTAATGTTATTTTTATAATACTGGCATTGTATTTTTGTTTTTAGTTTTTTGCTGTACCACAATTTTTTTTCTCATTCAATAATTTGAGAAGAGACAGCCCCCGTGTCTCATAAAAATATTGGCTACATGTAAAAAAAATTCTGTAATTCCCATAATTCTCAGTGAAATGTGTCATTGTGGTAAAAATACCAAAAACAACTGAATTAGTTTCCATATTCCCATTTTATTAAAACTCTCATAATCGTCATTACCACAGGATCTTTGGTGTCCCACGAAATTCTTTTACAACACCTAATCCTCATTTTCACTAAAGAAAGAACCAACTACACATTTATGATAAGTCATAACAACACGTCCCTCTTGTCTGGTCAGAAGAGGAAGTTGAATTCTGGTCTTTTCCACCATCATGACTTCAGCTAAGGTACCGATCCAGCAGTGAGAGCATATACATAACCACACATCCAACAAGAACACAATTACAGTTTTTAAAATGTCACACTTTCGGTCGCCGTCAGCTATTCTCGTCTGAACAAATGAATTGTCAGAAGGCCTAAAAGTCTAAAACAACCCCTGCGTGAAACGACTTCATAAAAATAAGCTGTGCATATGGTCAGAAATGAGTTCAATCAGGAAAAGATGTATCTTTGATGGAGTATAACGTAAAAAGGTCCTTCTCTTTTATCACAGAAGCATTATTTTTAAAATTAGGATTGCGTTTGTCATTCACACAAAGGGTAAATAATAAATAATCGAAATGACAGCCAACACAACCAGACTTCAGATTTACCAATATTTCTACCAACAACTAAAACACTCAACAGTCAAAAGGCTTATGAAGAAGCTATTCTGGTTTTGTCGCACATCAGAACGGCTTTTGTGGTTCAGTAAGGAGAAGATTCCCCAAGGCACTGAACTCATGGAAAAACACCAAAGGGTATGTGGTTTCCGAGAGGTTCCTCAGCTGCCATCGTTTGCGATGAGACCACAATCCAATAGAATCTTACATCCAAAGACGTTCGAAACACAAACCGTTCCAATTGGGGACCGTTTTTTTACAAAAAAGCTACTAAGCCAAGCAGCTAAAATAAAATCTTTTACACAAAAGCAGAGGGAGATTTTTTTTTTTTAGAAACGCTTGTTAACGAAAGGCCTGTGCATATGCAAATGCATTGACAACTCAAACCGCTAACCGAGTTGACCAATCGTACACAAGAATCTAAACAAGCACAACAGAGCTCACAAGGCAAGTATGTCATTAAAAAAACCAAACCCCACCCCGAAATATGGATTTAAGTTTTTTCTGTTTTCTTGATTTATCATCTCTACATTTACAATGCTACATTTATTTATAATAAAACTCTCTAGGTTCAGTGGCAGACACTCACAGACATACACATCCACACGTACACGCATACAGACAGTGCCCGTCTTCAGTGACTCTCAGCAGTGTGTGCGCATGTAGGGCCGTCCCGCTCCTAAGTGCCCAAGAAATACTCTATTATGGGCTATTCAAGAGTGATTATCGCTCATAATCCAGATCTATGATAAGAGATATGTCTGGTTTATTGTCCGTAACGTTCTTGGTGCAGTTTGGAAGGAGAAAAGGGCGCTTAAGTGCAATCACGAGGCATTTGTCTCTTACGCATCATAAGAGGCTTGTCGCGATTGGTAGAAGAGAATGAAGTAGTCGGCCAATCAGTTGATTTAAGGTGAATTAATGACGAAAAACCTTTGCGTTTAAAGGATGAACATAATCTGGCACAATTTTAACGTTCTTATATTTCATTTTTCTGGGAAAATCAGTAGGATTAGTAAAAACGCATTGTGTTAAATCGCAACAATAAACGTGAATGCACTCATACACACAAGTTAACGGTTACAAATGTATAAAAGCCCAATAAGAACTGCTCAGCGTACCAAATTTCACTTGACGCGCATTGTGCGTTCTACAGCCTACATGCTAATTTTGCTTTCCGCTTCAGCCCGCCTCCTCGTATAAAAGCTCTGGACACACATGCAGACATGAGAGATCTGAACCATCTTGATGGTTCCTAGACTGATTTTTTTTTATCTGACGGACAATCACAGACATGCTTTCAAAAGTGTGTTTTCAAACGACAGATAAATAAATTCAAAATTAAAAACCATCATAAAATTCGCCATCGGAAGTTTAGTGGGACACGCTCACGCAAGTCTTTCCAGTCTGAGAACTCCAAAGTAGATGTTCTAGATACTGATCAACCGAATGACTTGACCACTGAAAGCCACATTATCGCACGCACGAAAAAAACAATCACGTCTAGCATAATCTCTGAATTTGAATGCAAAAACCGTTAGAGGATGTTGTGTGAGTTAGTGTTTAGCTGTGAAGAGTCTGTACTGTTTTACAGTTCCTCAAACCGTAAAGTCCTGAAGACAACAGACCCCATGGGATCCAAAGGAATCGTAAGGACACGCCCCCAGCCTCATCTGGCACTTCGATTGGCTGATGATTTTTCCTGGAGCTTGAAAGGGTGGTTAACTACAGTTCCGTACTGAAGTACGGGAAAGATTCAAGTATGATGCCCTTTCTCGCATGGAATGATGAAATGTCTGAGACTCAACCTTGAAAGGAAGAAAAATTATAACTTAAGTGCAACGCGCAAGTGCAATAATGATGCTTCCCCAAAGCGAGAATCTGTTGTTTTGACAGAAAAGTTGAGGTTGGCGTCTCCCAGTCAAGGAGATGCCATGAAAAACTTGGCACTCATTCATTCCCAAATAAGGCCAGAGTGGGAGGAGTCAGAACTGAGGCGAAGTTCAGTGGCTCCGCCCCAAATGCTATGTTCTGTGTGTAACAAAGGGTCCACCACTAAACGCACTCCTGCACCATGCAGACCAGTTTTGAGATGTTTACCTCTGTGAAAACCAGACTTAAGACTATCTGCCATACAGGTCATCAGGATAATCTCGGCTCCGGCTTTCACTGTAGCTGTTGTGAAGGTCATTGTTATTGTTGTTGCTATGGTTGGACATATTCAAACCGCTCGGGGATGGATGGTGTTGTACATCATCGGGTTGATGATCGCCAAACAAGTCCGTCTCAACCATAGGAGATGCCCCCGCGACCTCAGAACGAGTTGTAAACTGTGATGGAAGTGGGGCACCGCTGGACCCTGACGGCCCAGGAGCTTCTAGAGAGTCTACCAAGGGTTCAGTGTGAAAAAGAGTCGAGATACCGAGTCCAGCAGGCGTTTCCGAGGTTGGGTTTCCCACCTGAGTCGTCCTAACCGAGGTCTGTGAGCCACGGTGAATTCGATGGCTGACCACGATGTTGTTTCCAAATCCACCCATGGAGGCCATAGTAGTGCTGCGTTCCCGCTGGACCACGGCCGTCATTCCTCCCTCTGCCATTAGGCGGCGGATCCGAGACAGAGCGTCTTCTCCGGGACCGGGCTCGGCTGCTGACTCCGCTAGGAAAAACCAGACAGGACAGTGAGATGCTCATATCAGATATCAGCAAAACAAAAGATCCAGATTGCGTTAAAAATTCCTTCCTGTATCTTAAACAGTAAAGCACAGCACTAGCAACGCCAATGTCATGGGTTTGATTCCTAAGGAACACAATAACTGATATAATGTGGACCTTGAATGCAATCCAAGTCGATTTGTATAGTCTGCCAAATGCATGAACGCAAATGTAAAAAATAATAATAAAAAAAAATATATATTTTTTTTCAACATAAACTAGCAATTTTGAGTTATAAAGTCAGAATTGTGAGATATAAACTTAAAATTGCGAGTTATAAATTCAGAGTTGCAAAATATAAACTTGTGGGCTATAAACTCACAATTCATTTTTTGTCCTCAGAATTACGAGATATAAACTCGGAATTATGAGTTTACATCTTCCATTCTGACTTCATAAGTTGCAATTTTGACTTTTTTCCCCTCATAAACTCGCAATTGCAAGTTATAGTCAGATTTGCGGGATATAAACTTGGAATTCTAACTTTTTTCCCTCAGAATTGCGAGACATAAATTCAGAATTACGAGTTTATATCCTGCAAATCTAAAGAAAAAAAATAGAATTTGACATTTAGTCTCGCAATTCTGAGGAAAAAAGTCCGAATTTCAAGTTTATATCCCACAAATCTGACTTTATAAGTAACAATTTCAAGTTTATGTCACAGTTCTAAGAATAACAGTCGAAATTGCGAGTAATGGTCAGATTTGCGGGATACAAAGAATTCTGACTTTTTCCTCAGAATTGCGAGTTTATATCTTGCAATTCTGACTTTATAACTTGCAATTTCGACTTTTTTCCCCTCATAATTGCGAGATATAAACTCGAAATTGCGAGTTATAGTCAGATTTGCGGGATATAAACTCGGAATTCTGACTTTTTTCCCCTCAGAATTGCGAGATATAAACTCAGAATTACAGGTTTATATCTTGCAATTCTGACTTCATAAGTCACAATTTCAACTTTTTTTCCCCTCATGAACTCGAAATTGCAAGTTAGTCAGATTTGCGGGATATAAACTCAGAATTCAAACTTTTTTTCCCTCAGAATTGCGAGATATGAATTCAGAATTGTAAGTTTATCCCGCAAATCTGATTTTGTTGCAATTTCAAACTTACGTCTTGCAATTCTGAGGAAAAAAAAACGAATTTGCGATTTCGCAATTCTACATTTACATCTCGCAATTCTGAGGGAAAAAGTCAGAATTTTTAGTTTATATCCCGCAAATCTGAGAAAATTTTTTTTTTTATAGTTATAGTTATAGTTTTAGTTATAGTCAGATTTACGGGATATAACTCACAATTCTGACGGTTTTTTCCTCAGAATTGCAAGATATAAACTCACGATTCTGGGTTTATATCTTGCAATTCTGACTTCATAAACTCGAAATTTCAAGTTATAGTCAGACTTGCGGGTTATAAACTCACAATTCTGACTTTTTTCCTCAGATTTGCAAGATATAAATTCACAATTTTGACTTTTCCCCCCTCAGAATTGCAAGTTTTTATCTTGCAATTCTGGACTTTTTTCCTCAGAATTGCGAGATATAAACTCAAAATTGCGAGATATAGTCTGAATTGCAAGATAGAGACTCATAATTGCAAGTTTATAACTCACAATTCTAACTTTTTTCCTCAGAATTGCAAGACAAACTTGGAATTGCGAGTCTGTATCTTGCGATTCTGACTGTATAACTCACAATTCTAATTTTTTTCCTCAAAACTGCAATAGAAACTAGAAATTGCAAGTTACTGTCAGAATTGTGAGATATAAACTCGAAATTTTGAGTTATAAAGTCAGAATTGCGAGATATAAATGTGCCATGTGCAATCTTTTGTTGGCGAATCTGTCTCACAGTTCTGACTATCACACAAAAATGCAAGTTATTAAGTGAGAATCGTGAGATAAACTCGCAATTCTGAGAAAATAGTTTTTCCCACCTCAGAATTGGTCTTCATAACTCGCAATTGTGTTTATATCTCATTCTAAGTAAAAGAGTCAGAATTGTAAGTCTACATTCCACAAATCTGACTTTACATACTGCAATTATGAGAAAAATTTTTTTTTTTAAATGTCACAATACCTTTTTTATTTTTATTCAGTAGTGGAAACAGGCTTCCATAGAAATGAAATATACAGTGAAATAATATTGGTTAATGATAAGAAAAACCAACAACAAGGTCTTAGCAAGTTATCTATTAACTCCCCATGCGTGCACACTGGGTCCCATTAAATCGAGAAAACAAGGGTGCAGATTTAATTAGACCAGCTAACAGCAGGTAATAAAGCACCTGAAACAGTAATAACAGTGTAAAGCCCTCAGTAGGACACAACGCAGATCTCAGAGAGGTCAGTTCAATCAATTTCACTCCATTACCTGTGCCCAACGAGGGAGGAAGAGACAGGATGAGAAAGAGTGAGACAAAGCAGTTACCGTGATATGTGGCGGGCAAGTTGGTCCGGTTCAGCGATCCCTCTGAAACAGACGCCTGAACTGATGTGTGTGACAGTGTGTGTGTTGCCTCTGGGGGTACGTGTCTCTCAGTGCTGGTGCTGGCTGTCTGAACCGCTGCAAGAGCAACACATTTTGCAGTTCTGAGTGGACATAATCAATATTACTTAACATGGTTACAGAGAAATGAACTGGAGCGTTATAGATATCCACTAGAATCACTATGGCCCTGAGCAAGACACTTCACTGCAGGTTTTTTATTTTTTCTTTGCCGCAACCATACTGTCGCTACATCTGGACCATATATACTGAATATTCAAAATGTCTTTGCTAGATGTATAAAATTAAGAAATCTTAATATGTCGATTATGTTTGTATTAAAGCAAAAAAAACGGAAAATTCTGTCATTAATTACTCACCCTCATGTCGTTCCAAACCCATAAGCCCTTCGTTCATCTTCAGAACACAAATTAAGATATTTTTGACAAAATCTGAAAGCTTTCTGACCCTGCATAGACTGTAACACAACTGACACATTCAAGGCCCAGAAAGATAGTAAAATCATTAAACAGTCCATGTGACATCAGTGGTTCAACCTTGGTTTAATTTCATCAAAAATATCTTTCTTTGTGCTCCAAAGATAAACAAAGGTCTTATGAGTTTGGAAAGACATGAGGGTGAGTAACTAATGACAGAATTTTCATTCTTGGGTGAATTATCCCTTTAAGTTTCTTAAAACTGTTAATAAGTTCAATTTATTCATTTGAATCAGTTAGAACGGTCCTTTTAATGAAACAATTCAAAATTCTTCGATTCACTCAATGTTCATATTAGAAAATCAAGTGAATTGGGTATTTCTACGTATTCAAATCTTTTATTTTAATAAAAATAAACAGAAGACCTGGAATTTAAGATCACATTTAATATTGTGAATACGAATGCAATAAAAAAAATCTTAGATCTTAGGGACTTCCCACTGAAATTGTTATTCTACTAATCTAATTAATTAAATAGATAATGAATAAATAAATGACAAAAATAATAAAATAAAAAAAGTTTTCACTAGTGGTCTTTTGGACCTTGCTGTTTGCATGTTACATGTTTGCATATAAATAAATATGTTTAAATACAATTATTCCTTAAGTTAATTTATTTAAAAAAAATTAAGTATTTTATACAATTAAATATATAAAAGAAAAATAATAATAAATACATTTTTTTTTTTTTTTTTTTTTTTTTAAAGTGGATTTCATGCTAATTACATTTACACAAACGTCTTACTGTATCTGGATGTGTGCGCATTCTGGAAGGTGCTGGTTGAAGGAAGTTCCCTCTCCGTCTGCGTCTCGGCATTCTGTAGTCGCACCACTGGTGTCTGCGTCCCCTGTGAGGTCACAGAAGGGGCGGCCTGACGCGGCTGCAAGCCAATAGCGTTCATAAGGCCCATGTCTCGGTCAAATCGCCAGCCGGACCTGCTGGTGCTGTAAGAAATAAACACATGTCAGCATTTTTGGATCTATGACAAGCTATGACTTTAGTTTCAGCTCATTTCTCACCCTGGTCGCTCCACTCCTCGTGTTCGGCTGCTGCTGCTGCTGCTGACGGTAAACAAAGAATCCGAGTTCAGATCCGACGGACTGTCTCCATCACTGCGGAAATCACTGATAACAAAACAGACATTTTAGACTAAGTAAATGGCCACGTATGCTTTACGTCAGGTTATTTATCAGTCCGAAGGGATTCATTTGGCGATAACAACTATCTGATTGTACATTATCCCACTTATTACACAGATACCAAATGTACGAATAAACAAATGGACATTAAATATCATAGTTTATCATGTGAGAAGCAGGAAACTGCGGAATGATACAATCCAGCATCATTATATCGAAGAACAGCCAATCAGAATCAAGTATTCCAGAAAGCCACATAATCTCAGATTGTACGTTTAAGGCCAATAATACACTCGAGACTTGACCAAATCACAAAATCAAACAACTGAATTGCAAAGAAGCAATGGGATTATTGTGACGTACTCCATCTGTCCGTGTAGGCTGTGATCTGATTATAAACCCATCAGAATGAGGGAGAATTCTTGAAAGTGATGAGCTGCAAAAGTCAAGGTGCGCAGAGGTAATGTGGCCTGTAACCTTGTTAAAAAACAATAATTGCTTCTTTCCAGTTGAACACCCGAGTTTCCTGCCACTAATGAAGAAGGTAATCTAATGAAAGGCGGCTTCAGGTAACAGGGTGGTTTATCAAAAGTCCTCATATAGTGCACGTATCTGAAAACCGACACTGGTCTGGGACCAGGAACTCGCTTGACTATTCAATTGTTGAAGATGAACTGCTGACAGACAGATAATGAGTCAACTCTCTGAGTCTTTGGCCTGTTTAACTCACAGAGTCAATATTAACACAGGCTCTGAGAATACGTTTATGGCAATTACTGGTTGTAAAAATGCATCTTTTGTTGCGCAGATGAACTGTGTTTGGTTTTATCTGTAATTTCCATTGCTACTGTGCTTCACTGTGGCACTTGTTTTGTTTGTCTTCTTGGGTTAAAGATCTAGCCTGGAAGGCAAAAAGTTAGTGGTACCATCCCAAGTAGACGCAATTTACAAACTGTCATTAGCACCTGCTCTGTTGCAAAATCTAGAAGCTGCCTACAGAGTCAAGTCAAGTCACCTTTATTTATATAGCGCTTGTAACAATACAGTTTGCGTCAAAGCAGCTTTACAGTATTAAAGGAGAAGTCCACTTCCAGAACAAAAATTTACAGATAATTTACTCACCCCTTGTCATCCAAGAAGTTTATGTCTTTCTTTCATCAGTCGATAAGAAATTATGTTTCTTGAGGAAAACATTCCAGAAATTTTCTCCATATAGTGGACTTCAATGGTGCTTTTGGAACTTCCAAAATACAGTTTAAATGCAGCTTCAAATGGCTCTAAACGATCCCAGCCGAGGAAGAAGGGTCTTATCTAGCGAAACGATGTGTCTTTTTTTTTTTTTTAATTTATTTTTGGCCTTTTTGCCTTTATCATGATAGGACAGATCATTTTGGACAGGAAGCAAAGTGGGAGAGAGAGAAGGGGGCGGGATCGGGAAAGGTCCTCAATCTGGGATTTGAACTCGGGACGCCCGTAGCGCATCTATGCTGCATGTCGGCGCACTGTCCACAAGGCTATCAGCGATCGGTAGTTTTTTCTTGTTCGGTCATTTTTGCTCGTTTTGTCTCGTCTCTGTGATGCACATGCGTAGTCTCTGTAATCCGGGTCAGTGCAGTTAGGGTATGTCGAAAAACTCTGGTCTCATTCTCTTCTTCGACGTCAAAATCGTCCTACACTGCTGTTTTACCCTTTTTTTGGTAAAGGACGCTTGATCTCTGCATGTTTACTTTGTAAACACTAGGTTGGTACTTCTTCAGTGATGTAGGACGATTTTGAAGTTGGGGAAGAAAACGAGATTGGAGTTTTTCAACATACCCTAACTGTGTTGACCATACTGAAACGGAAAGAAACAGTTTGCGCAGACTTAGACAACACGAGGGTTTGAGGTTCAAAACTATACAAACAGTCAATTTGTTTTGAAAATGATAGATCGTTTTGCTAGATAAGACCCTTCTCGTCTGGGATCGTTTAGAGCCATTTGAAGCTGCATTTAAACTGCATTTTGGAAGTTCAAACTTGGGGGCACCATTGAAGTCCACTATATGGAGAAAAATTTGGGAATGTTTTCCTCAAAAACAATTTCTTATTGACTGAAGAAAGACAAGGGGGTAAATAAATTATCTGTAAATTTTTGTCCTGGAAGTGGACTTCTCCTTTAAATAGGAAAATAGTATGTAGTAACGCAAAACGACAACAATAAACCCTCGATTTTCAGTTAAAGTCAGTTTAAATCAGAGGAAATATTTTAAGGCATCATAAACTGGGTTTCCATTCAAAGTTGCGAATTTACCTTATAATATCGCATAAAACATTTGCGAATAAGCAGCATCCAGCAAATCAACGAGAACAAAATCGCAATTTTCTGATAAACTGGCACTAAATATCATTAAGAAAAGTAGGAGAAGCCCCTAAATATAATCTTTTCATATAAAACAATTAGCGACTAAATTTTGTAACCGGTCTCACTGGTGCGACCACCACGCAGTCATTTCTTTTGATATTTCATATAAGAAACATCAAAAAGCAAACGAAACAACAGCGTAACAGCTTTAAGATTTTTTTTTTTTTTTGAAATTTGGTGTTTCCATCACCTGATTCTGACTCAAAACTTCAAAATGCACACTGAAACAGAGTGATGGAAACATAGATATAGTCAATGAATTATTTGACCAAAATCTAAAATACCATTTTATACTTATGTCAGAAAGTGATCACATAATGTATTGCAACATGAAAAGTGTTAAATACGAGAAATGGAGAATATATATATTTAATATAAATTAATATATCAATAATAAATTACATACACCACTCTTCAAATGTATGGGGAAAGTATTCTTTTTTTTTTTTTTGGAGAAAGTACTTTTATTCAGCAATGGCACATTAAATTGACTTATGAAATTAAATTGATTTATAAATTGAGCTATTCTAGAAAAAACTGGAAACAGTGTATGGATTCCACAAAAATATTAAGCAGCACAACTCTTTTCAACATTTAGGAGAAACACATTAAGAAAAAAATCTTGAGCAGAAATCAGCATATTAGAACTCATATGACCCCAAATTTTTGAACAATAGTGTAAAAAACAAAAAAAAACAACAATATTTGCATGACTTTTTTGGAATATGTGCTATTTGAGCTATTGTTTCCTTAGGCATAACACTTTATCCCTATAATAAGTATGCTGCAATTTGCTATGTATAAAAACATTTGGCAAACGAATGAAACATAAATTACTGGGTTTTACAATTTGATAAGGATTAAAGATATGCATGTGGACCAGATGGTCTACTGGGTGACTGGGTGTTGTTTTAGCTTACTATGTTTACTTACACTGGTCTGCAGATGACCAAGTCGCCCTTATTGGTTCCATAGGCCAATCCCATGCCTGGCTCTGGAAGCCACCGGGCCGAGTTAATACTGACGTGTCTCCTCTGGTCTGGAGCCATGGGGTACACCACATTAAACATCATCTGCAGGATGCCAAGAGAAAGCAGAAAAACACACAGAAAGCAGAAAAAAAATTTTAGTCACAGTACTGCATCACTTTTATGACTTTGGGTCTATGAATAAAACTCACCCTAAATACCAGTTTACGTAGTAAAATAAATAAGATTTTTAGATTTTATTGAAAAATGTGTGGCATTTTCAAACTCAAGTTTTCTTACTCTAATGGAGGTCTCTCCTCCATGTGGCTGCTGTAGACGAAACACTTGTGCCACCATGTGGTCGGTAGTGGGATGGAGAAGGATCCGTCTGGAGGCGAGTCCTACCATCACATAGCAGCCCATAGGTGAAAGACTCACCGAGATCGCGTTTGGACCTGAAATGCAGGTTAAATACAAAACTCAAAGAGGAATTTCTGCTAAAGAAGTATTTTTTAAAACAGGAACAGAGTGTTAATGCCAAAATGAGCTGCTGAGTTACTGTCTGACAACACTGACCGAATCTCTTGGTGTACAGCATTTCTCCCAGGTTATGGGGAGCGAGGGAGTAGACGGCTAGGATGCCCTCATCTGCAAAACCCCGTTGGCTGCTGGGAATGAACACGGCCAGCAGCTGCCCGTCCGCTGAAATATCACAGCTAGCGTCGTTGTAGATCTTACAGTGAGGAACGAGTACATTCACAGTGGCTGAGAAGAAAACAAGAATAATAAGATGAACAACTCGTAGCTTCTGAAGTAGTTAAATGTGAAACAAGCTACCTATTCAGATGTCATGCTGATTATGTGTGCAAAACCTTTGAATGCATTTAAAACCAACGGTACTCAGAAGAACGTACCATTACTGATCTCTGGAAGGTCAAACTTGGTGAAATCCCACCACTGCAGCCTATATGTGGTGTTGGCAATGTTACTGGCCACAGCTGACTGCCCATCACCTATAGATGCACCTGCAACAGAGAATTATTGGTAGATCTATTTAATATCTATTTTACGCTATTCTTGTTTCTGACATCATGGTATAAAAATGACTAAATGTGACCCTGGACCACAAAAGGCATAAGGGTCAGTTTTTTGAAAACTGAGATCTATGCATTATCTGTAAACTGAATAAAGAAGCTTTGTTAGCACAGGACAATATTTGGTCAAGATACAACTATTTGAAAGTCTGGAATCTGAGGGTGCAAAAAAAAGAAAAAGAAAAAAAAAAACTTTGAGAAAATCGCCTTTAAAGTTGATCAAATTAAGTTTTTAGCAATGCATATTACTAAACAAACATTAAGTTGACATATATTTACGGTAGGAAATTTACAAAATATCTTCATGGAACATGACCTTATTCTAATCGATCATTTTGACCCATACAATGTACAATATACCTGTGCTACTTACGACTGGTTTTGTGGTCCAGAGTCACAAATGTGCTTTGTAAATTATACAAAATAAGAAAGAAAATAAGAAAAATTACTTGCTGTACCTGCTAATACTCTGTTAATGGAGGAGTGAGTGGCCAGGCCTGACTGACCCCTTTCATGAAAGAGTCCAGCGTAAGGCAAGTACTCTGGTAACAGGAACCTCCTTCAGATAAAGAAATGTTAACATTAATAGAACATATTTTCTTTGAAAAAAAACTCAGATATCTGAAATTATTTATTAAGAAAGAAACCAACAAAAACAACAACAACAAATCATTGCAGCACAATTTTCTGAAGGATCATGTAACACTAAAGACTGGACTAACTGCCTTCTGAAAATTCAGCTTCGTAATCACAGGAATAACTGACATTTTAAATCATATTCAAATAGAAAACTACTATTGTAAATAATATTTCACAATATTACTGTTTTACAGTATTCCTGATAAAATAATAACAGCCTTGGTGAGCATAGAATTTCTCTCAAAAAACTTAAAACAAAAACTTTCAGACCAAAAAAAACTTTAAATGGTAGTATATGAAATGCAATGTTAAAAATCACATGACACTGACCGTGGGACAAAGCGTCCAAGAGAGGGGGCTGACATTCGAGCGTTGCGGGGCATTCTGTGTCTTGTCCTATCTCCAGGCTCCCTGTGACCATAAGAGAAAATGGATGTTATCCCTTATTCACACTGTACATGTCTGCAGCGCATTATAGCTCAGACGAGGTTTTGTTCCATCCTCTACGCGGAGCCAACTCGAAGCAACTGGATTCTCCAGATCACGAGATTTGCCTGTCCGACATTGTTTTTCTTGATTTTTTTTGGTGGTTTTTTCTTGATTTTTGGGGTTCTGCCATGGGTAAACTGGCTAAATGGTTATGTTTTGTCCGGTTTAATTGTGTTTATTGCTATGTCCTACTTTGTTGTGCTGTAGCCAACAAACAGAGTTAATGCAATAGCTCACCCAAAAAATGAAAATTTACCCCATGATTTTAAGGAGAAGTCCACTTCCAGAACAAAGATTTACAGATAATTTTCATAAAAATAATACAATTCATGTACTTTTTAATGTCAAATGCTCGTCTTCTCTTACTCCGCCCGGACTGTTTTTGTTCCGGTTCATGACAGTTAGGGTATGTCGAGAAACTTCCATCTCATGTTCTCCCTCAACATCAAAATTGCCCTATATCGCCGTTTTACCTTTTTTGTTAAGGGTGTTTGATCTTCTTTGCATGTTCACTTTGGAAAGACTGGTTCGGTACTTCTGCAGCAATGCAGGATGATTTTGAAATGATTTTTGAAGTTGAGGGAGAAAATACGATTGGAGTTTTTCAACATACCCTAAATGTCTTGAGCCAGAATACACAGAGTCTAGGGAGAGCAAGACAAGATGAGCATTTGAGATTAAAAAGTATTTAAACTGTATTTTCTTTAATGAAAATAACTGATTGTTTTGCTAGATAAGACCCTTCTTCCTCGGCTGGACTCGTTTACAACTGTATTTGGGATCGTTTGAAGCCGCATTTAAACTACATTTTGGAAGTTCAAAATCGGGGCACCACAGCAGTCCATTATATGGAGAAAACTCCTGAAATGTTTTCCTTACAAAACAATTTCTTTACGACTGAAGGAAGAAAGACATGAACATCTTGGATGACAATGGGGTGAGTACATTATATGTGAATCTTTGGAAGTGGACTTCTCCTTTAATTGTGTTTATTGCTATGCCTTACTTTGTTGTGCTGTAGCCAACAGACTGAGTTAAAGTGACAGTTCACCAAAAAATGAAAATTACCCCATGATTTACTCAGCCTCAAACCTAACTGTCGTACATGCGTTCATAATAGAGTGGCATTTCAGTAGATGAGTTAGGTGTAGTGTAAGCTACTTTTCTTACACAGATGCATCGTTTCACTTCAGAAGGCCCCCGGAGCTGTGTGGAGTACTATTCATGATGGATGGATGCACTTTATTTTGCTTCAAAATCTGAACGATCATATAATACCATTATAAAACTTATAAGAGCCAGATTTTTTTTTTATTTTTTTTTTTTAAATATAACTTTGATTGTATTCATCCGGAAGAAGAAAGTCATATGCACCTAGGATGGCTTGAGGGTGGGTAATTCATGGAGTAATCTTTATTTTTGGGTGAACTTTCCCTTTAACACACCTAAAAGTCAGTTATGAGCAATAAGGATAAAAGATTTGTAGCTATGTTTTAGTCTGCACAGAACGTCTATTTTGTATTTGAACTGCGGATTGGATGCAGCATCTGTCACAAACAGACTAGCCAACTATTTTTAGCGAAGCAATGAGTATAGCCGCTTCTGGGACATTACTGAAACGTGCCACGGCAAGGCTGGTATTAACACAAGAATTGACTAGAGTGGACGCGATCATAATGCACAGATCTGTGCGATGTTAATAAGGGCTTAAACATTTGCTCAAAATTCAAAAACAATGGAATGAACACCGTAAAATGGATTTACATAACGGTAATTGCAATCATACAGTAATACAGATGCATATGTGTGAGTGAGGATGCAATCAGTATTATCAGACTCACTCAATGTCCTCATAGTCTCCATCACTGGCCTCTGGTGGCGTGGAGGACGGGTTGTTGGACTGGCTGTCGGCTTGAGAGTTTGAAAGCGTCCGTAGGCGATTCTGTAGGGAACGCTGGCGTATGCTTTCTCTCCGAGACAGATACTGGATCATCCTTTGAGCATAGTAAGCAGCAGGAGACAGCCTGTGGAGATTCAGAAGAGGAACAGAAAGTCAGACTCTGAAGTTAAAGTCCAATAATCAGCTTTGAGTTTGTGCATACAGACTTTCAAAAAGGTACCTTGCAGGATCTGGGTATATGGGATGATCTCTGGAGCCAGACATATCATATCGAGAGAATGGAAACAGCGACGATTCCAACAACCTCCTGAGATAGAAGATGTGATACAAATAAGTAACAAAAGACAAACGTAAAGGTGCAGTCACATGTACTGTTGATCTGAGATACAAAATCCAGCTATATCAATAGGAATTTACATGAATGGGAACTCTGCACAAGGGCGAAAGATTTCCCCATAGGTTCATGTTGGATATGCCAATCTGCCACGGTGTCAAGCACAAATCTGCTTGATTTGGACCTTTTTTTTGCCCACCAAATTTCACTAATGTGACCGCACCTTACTAGCCAAATTTATCTATTGTTCTTCCTCACCTCCTGAGTGAGTCCTCGTCTGGATTATCAACAGGCACCTCTGGGTTTAAGGCGTCTTGCGTTGCCTCAGAAGCAGCACTGGCCGTCGGTTGCCGGTACACGCTTTCCCACTGCCCCGTCTCCTGATTGTACACCAGACCCATGGGCTGCTGGCCCTGTAGACCAGAGGAGGCCTCGCCCAACTCCATGGGCCTCATCTCAGGGGCTTGGGCCTCCACTCGTGCACCCTGACCCGAGTCCTCAAACGGAGGCACTGAAAGAGGCCAGGATGGTCCGTCTTGAGAAGAAGAGGAAGAAGAGGTCTGACCAGAACGCTCCCAGCGTTGAGTGTCATGGTTGAAAGTGAGGAGGTTGTGGCACGAACGGCAACGATTGGGGTGGTTTTGAGAAGGGCCGGCGACCGTACCTCCATTTCCAGTGTGGGAAGAACCGTTATGTGAAGGCCCGGGGCGTTCTGTGTCCATGCTACTGTTAAGCAGCTCCTGCATGGGTCCCGGTGCACCTGGCACCTCTCGACTGCCACCGGGTCGCTCCAATTCCTGCATTCGCTCATACTCCATAAAGTAACGGCTCAGGTTGCACTGCAGGACGTTGCGTATGGAAGCGGGGTTGTTGCGTTGGGTGTTGTCGTAGAAGGGGTGATGGCCACTACTGGTGCCATCGTTGGCTCGTCCCCGGTTGGGGTCAGTGCCTGGCAGCACTAGGCCTCGACCTTCTGTAGCAGATGTGTATATGGGTGATGAAGAAGAACCATCGGGGAACCTGTGCAGGGATAGAAGATCCATAGAAGAGGAGCTTGTCCTAGGAGGTGGTACAACACCCCTTCCAGCACCACTTTCCACCCCAATCGCCCCTAACCCATGGTCATGTCCCGTGCTCAGCAGACTACCAGACCAATCAGCCCCAGGGAGTCGCCCAGGGGCCTCGAGAGGACTGGGTGCTTGTGATCCCAAGGGATCAATAGTCCTAAGAGGCAAGACTCCCCGATGCGCAGAGTTCCCCGCAGCCCCACTGAACACGCTGCTAAAAGCAGAAGGTCGGTCCGTGGAGCTGCGGGTTTGGCTAGGAGCGGGCGTGAAGGCAGAGGGGACCGACTGAGTCTGCGGTTGAGCCGAATCCGAAGGCTGGAGGCCTGTCGGATTCTGAGTGAATAAGTTCCGCGAGGCAGCGCAACGACTGCACAGGCAGCCCAAACCCAAATGCTGCGTGCAGCCCTGTAAGGCAGGGCGGTCACCCGGTTCGGTCCGCACCGGGTACTGAAACCGGGGCATGCTGGGAGGCTCTCGAGGCTCAGGGGCAGGGCGGGATTGATCTCCAGCCTGCGCCCCAGAAGAGCGAGAGGACAAAATGTGCAGGAAATTGTGCAGGATGGGTGTGCGACGAACGGGTGGGGAGCGCAAAAGAGAACGTTGACGGAACAAAGCCATCTCCATACTGTCCATGGGGACCTCGGAGTCATCATCATTCTACACAAACACAGTAAAACATTCATGAAATTATGTTTGTAAATAGGAAATGCACACTGGAAACTGACAGGAAAAATTGACATTTCTAACCTGCTGGTTGGATGGGTTCACAATAGCCGTTAAAAGATTATGACCTAGAGGATCAAATCTCACCAACCTGACCAAAAATTAAAAAAAACAGATTAGGATTAATTGTTCTAATAATTATGGAAAAATATGAAGTCATAAAGTCAACATAAAATGACATTCACAAACTATTTTACTTTTGAAAAATAACATTGTTTTCTCAATGAGAAAAAGAGATGTAGGGTAAGACTTGTTATTACACAAAAGTAAAAGATTTCTTTAACATCCTCTGATTAATCATGCACAAATACGACCAGGAATATTAAGATTTTTATTTTATGCTGAACAAAATAACAGGACTGCTTCCACACCGGACACGTTCGGTCTCGCTGGCAGTCTTGACCACAGCAAAGGGTTCTGGTCGGCTCCAGTCCCAGAAGTGAAGTTCGTTGTTGGTGGCGATGAGCAGGAGCTGAGCCGTGGGGTGGAACGCTAGAGAAGCGATGGCAACATTACTCTCTGTGAACCAGCTCTCGCTACCACCCTGGGGATGGAAAAAAAACATTCACAATGTTCATTTAAACAGCAATATCTGGGTTTCTAATGCCTAGAACATATGTAGATGACTTGCAACTTAATCAGACCAGAATAACCGCCTAGAGCTGCTACTGAACAATATAAATGTCAAACATAAGATAACTATGTTTGCAAAACGGGAAGGATCACACATGCAAGGCATAACTAAAAAATTAAACAAAACTGTTGCTCACATGCAGGTCCCAAATGCGGACTTCTCCATCAAGGCACCCAGAGGCAACCAGGCCAGGGATGGTGGGGTGAAAGGTCACACACCAAGGTGTGCGTCGATGGCCCACTAAAGAGTGCAGGCACTTTCCTGTTTTCACATCTGTGATGTAGATGTTATGGTTGACGTGGGTTGAGGCCACAAGGTTCCTAGAAAAGTAAAAGATGTCAAAACAATCTCTGGAAACAAAGAAAAAAAAAAAGCATAAAGTGTTTTCTAATTTTATTTTTTTTTTTAAATGTAATCATTACCTATCTGGACTGAAGGCCAGCAGGAAAGTTGATCGTGGATTATCCGGCAACTCTACTTTCTGTTGAAATAATCACAACGTGTACATATTATAAACATACATACACAAATACACTATCAGTCAAACGTTTTTTGAACAGTACGATTTTTAATGATTTTTAAAGAAGTCTCTTCTGTTCAACAAGCCTGGATGTATTTAATCCAAAATACAAAAGCAGTAATATTGTGAAATATTTTTACGATTTAAAATGACTTTCTATTTAAATACATTTTAACGTTATTCCTGTGATCAAAGCTAAATTTTCAGCATCATTACTCCAGTTTCCAGTGTCACATGATCCTTCAGAAATCATTCTAATGTGCTGATTTGCTGTTCAAGAATTTATTAGAATTATTATTTATTACAAGAATTATTATTATCAATATTTAAAACAGCTGAGTACAATTTTTCAGGATTCTTCGATTAATAGAAAGATCCAAACATCAGCATTTATCTGAAATAAAAAGCTTTTGTAACATTATACACTATACCATTCAAAAGCTTTGGCACAGTATAATTTTATTTATTAAAAAATAATAATACAAATAGAAATTAATACTTTTATTTAGCACGGATGCTTTAAATTGATCATAAGTGATGATAAATACATTTATAATGTTACAAAAGGTTTCTATCTTCAGATAAATGCTGTTCTTCTGAACTTTTTTTTTAATCAAGGAAACCTGAAAAAAGTCTACTCAGCCGTTTTCAACATAATAATAATAATAATAATAATAATAATAATAATAATAAATGTTTTTTTGAGAAACAAATCAATACATTAGAATGATTTCTCTTTAGGATCATGTGACTGGAGTAATTATGCTAAAAATTCAGCTTTGAAATCACAGGAATAAATTACATTTTAAAATATATTCAAACAGAAAACAGTTATTTAAAATTTTACTGTTTTTGCTGCACTTTGGATCAAATAAATGCACACTTGGTGAGCAGAACTTCAGACTTCTTTAAAAATCATTAAAAATCTTACTGTTCAAAAACATTTGAGTGGTCGGTCATGTATTACACACACATATTATTTGCAGACATGATAGTTTGGAAATTAAAAGCTTTCACATCACAGAGCCCATCACAGAATTTCAGAGTCAAAGACTGTAAAATCAATATAACAATTAAACTATGAATTGTGTATTAATATTGTTTATATTAACATTATATTAACTGTTAATTTAAAATAAACAAATTAAATTCTAAATCTGCTAATGAATGCAACATGTAAAAATCATAAACTTGACATGGTAAGCTCTTGTT
>JAHKKF010516274.1:0-16831 GCA_019740295.1 Labeo calbasu | reverse complement strand
GATCGTTTAGAGCCCTTTGAAGCTGCATTTAAACTACATTTTGGAAGTTCAAAATCGGGGCACCAATGAAGTCCATTATATGGAGAAAAATCCTAAAACTCTTTTCTCAAAAACCATAATTTCTTCACGACTGAAGACAGAAAGACATGAACAACTTGGATGACAAGGGGGTGACTAAATTATTTGTAAATTGTTGTTCTGCTCCAACAAACCTCTCTTTAATTCTGACATTAATTACTCGTGTCGTTCCAAACCTGTAAGACCTTCGTTCATCTTCATCAAATCCAAGAGCTTTCTGACCCTGCATAGACAGCAATGGAACTACCACGTTCAAGGCCCAGAAAAGTAGTAAGGAAATAGTTAAAATAGTCCATGTGACTTCAGTGTCCAGTCACATTGATTCAGTTGTTCAACTGTATATTTATGAAGCTTCGAGAATACTTTTGTGCACTAAGAAAACATAAATAATGACTTCATTCAACAATTTCTTCTCTTTCGTGTCAGTCGACATGCGTTCACAAGAGTACCACAATGTATGCGTGTGATGCGTTGAGTCAACACTCTGACACTGTTGAACAAAAGTCATTATTTTTGTTTTCTTTGAGCACAAAAAGTAGCTTTGTAAAATAACAGTTGAACCACTGCCGTCACATGGACTATTTTAAGGATGCCCTACTGCCTTTCTGGGAACTGAATGTGGTAGTTCTGTTGCTGTCTGTGCAGGGTCAGAAAGCTCTTGTATTTCATCAAAAATATCTTAATTTGTGTTCGAAAGATGAACAAAGGTCTTACAGGTTTGGAACAACATGAAGACGAGTAATTTTTGACAGAATTTTCACGACAGTTACAGCTGGAAGGTCATTCTCCAGGAACAAGATTTTAAGCATATATGATAATGTTGACATTTACACTTGTTTACATTTTAAGAGAAAGAACATTATGTGAATAAATGACTTGTGGCTTTTCAACACAAGCCCAATCTAAACAGTGTACATCTGTGTGCATTATTAGATGGGGTTGCCACATCTCATCTTCAGTGTGGCAAAACTACCTTCAACACCACTGATGCATTTTACCCGATCCCGCACTTCCACATTGTAGCCCTCAAAGGACATGAAAACCCCATCTGGGTGGTAAGGCTCTCTCTGGGTGTACACCCGGGAGTAACTGTGGGAGAACTCAAACCGTTCCGTCCCATCATACTGCACCAGACGCCCGTAGACGTCAAAGTACCTTTCCACCCAGCTGAAGGGCAGATACACCTCGCCCCCTTCCCTACGGCCTTTTATGATAACATCTTCATTGATAAGACAATCAATCTGCTCGTAAGTGACTTCTTTGGATCCAGGGGGGGCTTCGGGAGCTTGCCCGTTCTCCTCGTCCTTTTCTGGGGTGGGTGCAAACTCCAGCTGAGGTCTGATCTGTGTAGGCAGGTCTTTGTCGCTGGAGCACTTGTTCCACAGCAGTATAGTGATGAGGGCAAACACAGCACAGATGACTATCAGAGTCTTGTGATTGATACGAGCCACCAGACAGCGCATTGTCACATCACAGCCATGCAGGGATAGTGGAACTGACACCAGAACATCTCAGGAAACCCTTATGGTTGCATTAGAGCGATTCAGGTGCAGCATCTGCGGATAGAGGTAAATACAGGTCCACCATTTTATCATATACATGGAATCACCACAGAATAAGACTACATATCAAATCCTATAATCATAAATCACTGGTATACTGAAGTCTTGTGGTGAAGGTTTACACTCATAATAATAAATTTGAATGTAAGATTAAACGTTAATGTGTAGTTACCATCTAAATGCATGGTCACATTATGACTAAGAAACAAATCCCGTTATTGAGCACTAATCCTTTCAGCACATATGGCGAATGATTATAAAATCTAATCGCATGACTCTAAATTGAAGCTGCGAGAGCTCATGTGATTTTGAATGCGAATGTGGGCGTTGAACAACATGCAGTGCTGTAAAACGGAATGAAAACACGCTCACCTGAAACGAGCGCACCGTTCGCTTGAGGGTCTATGGAGGCATAATACAGAAGACGACAAAGAAAAATATATGCGGAGAGATTCCCCTTGCTCCAAATCTGCAACATACTGTAGTAGACGCTATTGCTGTACTAATGCAGCACTGGCCAATGAGAAGCAACGGGCTTCCATGGCAGCCAATCTTACGTGAGATTGGTGTGACATAAGGTGAATATTATGACTGATAAGCAAGACTATTCCTGTTTGTGGCAAGCTCACCTGCGTTTACGAATGTAGGCTATTACATGATTTTTTTTAAAGAAAAATTTCATTAAAAATACATTTTACAATTATTTATTAATTATCATAATTATTATACATTTTAGGTCAACACTAAGGTTCATTAAAAAGGAATAAGAAAACGTTTATAGGTATGATTTTCTGTGCAGAATCTTTGAAATTTTGAACGATAGATTCCATATAGTGCTGCTTGTGTTGCGTTGCTGAACATAATCGCAAGATGTCTCTGTAAACCAAGACAATCCATGTTGGACTGTTTATTTAGGAAATCTGTGAATTCCCACAGTCTATAAAAGCAAAAGAAGGAGCACAATGCGAAAGGTATGAACAACAACTTTCTATTACAATATCTAACGATTTTAAACACTGAGAAACAATCGCCTATATTTAATGGTAGATAACAAAACCTGATAGTACAAGCTTTGAACATAGTGTAAAACACTTACACATACACGTAAATGTAAATAGTACAATAAGTACAAGTAATTAAAAACATCAATAATTCTATGTACATACAGTTGAGGTCAAAAGTTTACATACCTTGCAGAATCTGCAAAATGTTAATTATATTAGCAAAATAAGAGGGATCATACAAAATGCGTGTTATTTAGTACTGACCTGAATACGATATTTCTGTACGATAAACTGCCCAATGTTTTTCAGAAAAATCCTTCAGGTCCCACAAATTCTTTGGTTTTTCAGCATTTTTGTGTAAATGAACCCTTTCCAACAATGATTGTATGATTTTGAGATCAATCTTTTCATACTGAGAACAACTAAGGGACTCATATGCAACTATTACAGAAGGAAACACCATGCATTAAAAGCTGGGGGGTGAAAACTTTTGGAATTTCAAGATCAGGGTAAATGTCAATTATTTTGTCTTCTGTGAAACATGTAACTATCTTCTGTAGCTTCTGAAGGGCAGTACTAAATTAAAAAATATGATATTTAGGCAAAATAAAGTACCCATCTTCATTCTGTTCAAAAGTTTACATCCCTGGCTCTTCAGTACTAAATGAAAAATAACATGCATTTTGTATGATCCCTCTTATTTTTGGTAAAATAATGAACATTTTGCAGATTCTGCAAGGTGTATGTAAACTTTTTACCTCAACTGTATATGGTAATATTGTATTTAATATTTATCATTATTATTATATTATTATGCCATGGCAATGTAAACTGTTAATGTCATCAAAGCAGTTTTTTTTACACCTTACTCAAGTAACTCTTTTTCATTATTTGTATTTACAGTTGAGTAACTAATATCTCCTACTGTATTTTAAAGAGTAAATTAATACTATTATTTACATGACAGTTTTACATGACACCAACTGTGGTGACGGCTCTCTTACTGGAGCTAAAACTAAAAAACTTTTACATGATGCATAATAACCAGAAAAGGCATTTCTAAAATGAATAATAATAGTAATAAACATATACAAGTTCATTAAGTGTTAAAAAGTTTCTTACACAAACACCGCAAGTAAATGAAAACATACAACAACATGAGCTTTACAAAATGTACAACATCAGACAAATTGGCAAAATCAGATTTTCATATGATTATTTGACAGATTTCAAGCAAATGAAATATTGTATACTCTTCAAAAATTTTCTTTGTAGAAGTTGAAGCCGAAATGCTCACACTGGGCCTTGATGACTTTGGCCAGAGCAGGAGCACCGCAGTAAAACACATGAACCTTTCCTTTCTTTTCCTCAGACACTTTCTGGAAAACCTAAAAACATTGAGAATCAAAGATACCCAAAGTGAGAAAATAGAATAGAATAGAATAGAATAGAATAGAATAGAATAGAATACAACATTGGGCTTTTCATACCTTGGCCCAATCTGGTCTGCCTGGCTGTGTACGTGTGCGAAGCCCAGTGATGGAATCTCTCTTCTCTTTCTTGGCCAGCAGGTCCAGAGCCATCTGCAAACCTATGGCCTTCATATCATTCTTACTGAGGGCTGATGTCATGTACATGTGCATCTCCAAAAAACGACCTGAAAACATAAAAAATGAGCATGATTGGCCATTTCAGGGCCAACTTCATCTCCCTCTTTCTTCAGTTCTCTCTTACCTTCTGGTTCTTCATCTGCCTGGTCCATCTCCAGCTTGGTCAAGAGACTCACGAACCACTCAAAGGATTTCTGATCTCGGTTGATCCAAATGAAGTCCACCTGCAGGAGGATATTTAAAACCGTCGTGAGATTGAAGATGTCCATGTCTATTAGCTATTAGTCTATTACCTTCGGACATCTTTGGAAAACAAATGAAGATATTTTCGATGAAATTCAAGAGCTTTCTGACCCCATGGACTATTTTAACGATATCCTTATTACCTTTCTGGGCCTTAAACGTGTCAGTTGCGTTTCTGTCTATGCAGGTTCAGAAAGCTCTCGGATTTCATCAAAAATTTGCTGAAATAATTTTTTTTTCCCCCCTCTTGTTTATTCTAGTTTCAATTCGGCGGATCACCACTCTTACCTTCCTAAGTTTCATTTCGTTGTCTTTGATGGTTTCACACCAGGAATAGTTGCAGTTGGGGCAGTTTTGCTTTCTCATGCGATATCTGAAAAAAAAGACCAAAATAAATGTGCATGCGTTTTTTTCATCCCAAGAAATCTTTAATTTTGTGAATGGAGGGGTTGCATGTCTCACCGGCACATAATACTCTGCAAAATGGATGCAAAAGGAGTGATGCCGATTCCAGCGCCGATAAGCACCGCATGCTCCGATGCAAAGATCTGTCGGGTCGGGGTGCCAAAAGGTCCGTCCACATAGCACTTACAAAAAAAGCCATAAACAAATGCATACAATTCTTCTGAGACAATCATTTTCAATAAATTAAATCACATTTTCTGCAGAAGTGGTGTGTACCATGAAACTGGAGATATTAAAACAAATTACTTACTTTAATGTTACAATATCTGTGATTTTCACTTAATTTTGCTGTAAGCTGGAAAACAGAAAATATGTTTGACTATTGTGTATCTTACTCATTACAATACATATTCTGCTTTGTTCAGACAGAAAACTCACTTCTCTTGTAACCGGACAGGTGTCTCCCAGTTCTGCCTGGGATACTGGGTCACAGACGGGCTTCTGGGAGTTTGTTTGTGTTCCACTCGTTCGGTACATGGTCAGTTCAACAGCATCATCCTTATTAGACGCCACAGTTTCGTTGCAGCTTGCCGACTTGAAAATTTCATTCTACACGGAGCAGAGTTACATAGTTTACTAAAACTAAAATCATTAAAAGCATTTCTATTACTTGAAATAAAATAAACTGACAAAAATGTGTATATATATATATATAAAACTTTTATTTTAGCTAATTTCTCATTTTTATTCAGTTAAACTTGATGTACTAAAAGAACTAAAAATAAACTCAAAAATTAATAAAAAGTACTAGATCTAAAAAAAAAAAAAAAACTAAAATTAAAATTAAAACTGTAAATGGGTCATTGATGTATAAGGATTTTCGACAAAATACAAAAAAATTTATATCTGTTGTAATTGTTCAAACATTAACAATGTTGTGTACACAAATTCATATTCAAATTTAAAATTGCAAGTGATTTAAGTGTTTTTTTTTTATCTTGATGAATTGGCATAGCCTTAAAAAAAAAAGTGTCACGTGGTGCAACCATGATTTATATTAAAATTAATTAATTTCCTCAAATTGCTTAACAAGGGGGGGTCGATTTAGAGTAGCGGGAGGTTGCTGGCTCAGATTTTGAGATCACAGCATGAACATCTTTTTTACAGTAAAAACTGAATTCTGGAGTTTGTGCTTGACTGCAGGGTCAGAATTAACATGTTGGCTTATGGCGAGCCTGCTATACTTTGCTTGGCAGTGGAACTTGGTAAAATAGATTAAAATATTTATTTATAAATAAATTAAAAAAATTACTAATAAATGCAAACTAAAATTGCATGCTCTAAATTAATTCTTTACTTTTTTTTCCCTCTTATTGTACAAAGATTATACATCAAACTATCTGTAATGACCAAAACAACATAAAAATCTATTCCAAATGATACTAAAATAAAGTATTTTATGTATACAAACCATCAGTTGAATATTAAAGCACAAAAACTGCCAGTCTGGGACATATCTATAATGGAAAACACTATGCAGTGGTCGCACCACATGATATTTCAAATTCAGTCAAAATTTACCATTAAAAAGGTTATTTTTTTCCAGATTTGAAAGAGAGTTACAAACCTGCTTGATGCTTCTATGGGTAATTGCCAAAGTGGTATATGATGCAAAGTCCTATCTTTGAATGGATTTCAACATAAAAGTCCCAAAATGGTAGTTTCTTGATGGTTACACCACATGATATATTGTAAAATGGAAATCGTCAGACAAAGTTTGTTTGTATATTTGGATATAAATATAAATGCTTTCCAATTTTATACAGGATTACAAAACACTTTGGAAATCATGCCAAAATGCAGAAAATTATTTAGAATAAATTAAGGGTAATTTTAAAGATGTTTCCAAAACAACAGTTATGGCCGTATGGTCGCTCCACATGATATTTTGACACTTTGAATAACAGAAAAATAGCAAATAACTAATCTTATTTGAAAAGTTAAAGTAGGTCTATACATAGGAGAGGTGTTTCATATATATATATGCCATATATATGCATCTTTTTAATGCAGTAAAACCAATGTTTAACTGACAAAAATACAATCTGACAGAAAATTTAGGCGTCATGTCATTGACCCAAATAAAAAAATAAACTAATTAAAAATATTAGTGAAAACATGACTTTCCATAAAATAAATGGAAATATTTGTTCCAAAAGATACTGGAAATGAGCCCGTTGACACAATAAAAGAAAATTAATAAGTCTTGGTAATGTCAATGGTGTGGTTATAAAACAAACCCACCTATAAACAATTGCATTAATAAAACAAAAGAGTAATGAACTTCTATCACTTTGTGTTTAGATTGCGGTGCTCAGCCAGCGGATGATGGAGAAAAGCCAAGACCTGTGTTCTGCTCTCATGTCGTCTGTTTCTCAGGCTGGCGGTGAGCCTCTTGTTGCTAATGGTTTGACTCTCCGGCTGTCTGAAATACTCGTACAGGCGGTTTGTCCACTGGCCCATCGAACGAACATGGAGCCACAGCGTATCTGTTTGAGGGAATGAGAAAAAGTCTCAGATTTGTTTTGTATAAATATTTTGTTTTGCTAGAAAAAAATGTTTTATAAAGACAGATTGTCTGAAAACAAATCTTATTGTGTTAAATAGCTGCACTGTTGTGCAATTTATTTTATTTTTTTTTATTTATTAGTTTTTTGTTTTACTTTGTTTTTTTTTTAGTAAAAAAGGGGTTTGTTTTGGTAAGAAAAATAAATGTGAATTAACAGACTGCCTAAAAAAACAAGTATCAGATTTGTTGAAAACAAATCTTATAGTTTTACACAATTGCTTTTTTGTATAATTTTTTGTTTTGTTAGAAAAGAAATGTTTTATCAAGACAGATTGTCTGAAAGCAAATCTTACTGTGTTAAATATTTGCTTTGTTATGCAGTTTATTTATTTATTTATTTTTTCGTTGTTAGAAAATAGACTTGAATTAACAGACTGCCTGAAAACAAGTCTCAGATTTGTTGAAAACAAATCTTATCATTTTAAACATTTGCTTTTTTGTACATTTTTTTGTTTTGTTAGAAAAAATGTTTTATCAAAACAGATGTCTGAAAGCAAATCTTATTGTGTTAAATATTTGCTTTGATGTGCAATTTATTTTCTTTTTTAAATTATTTATTTAGTTTTTTGTTGCTGTTTGTTTTTGTTTTGTTAGAAAATAAAGTGTTGTTTTGGTACAAAAAATACACTTGAATTAAAACAAATATCGTTTTAAACATTTGCTTTTTTATATTTTGTTTTGTTAGAAAAAATCTTTTATCAAGACCGATTGTTTGAAAGCAAATCTTATTGTGTTAAATAGTTGCTTTGTTGTGAAATTTATTTTATTTTTTTTATTTATTAGTTTTTTGTTTTGATTTTTGTTTTTTAAGTTAAACAAAGGGTTTTGTTTTGGTAAGATAAATAACTTGAATTAACAGACTTAAAAAACAAGTATCAGATTTGTTGAAAACAAATCTTATAGTTTTTACACAATGCTTTTTTGTTAGAAAAGAAATGTTTTATCAAGACAGATTGTCTGAAAGCAAATCTTATTGTGTTAAATATTTGCTTTGTTGTGCAGTTTTATTTATTTTATTGTTAGAAAAGTTTTGTTTTGTCAAGGAAAAATAAACTTGAATTAACATTCTGCCTAAAACAAACTATTTGCTTTTTTGTATAAATGTTTTTTGTTAAGAAAAAAAAAGTTTTAATCAAGACAGACGGTCTGAAAACAAATCTTATTGTTTTAAAATAAATTGCACAACAAAGCAAATTTTTTTTTTGTTACTTGTTTTTTTTTTTCTCTTTGTTTTGTTAGAAAAAAGGTTTTGTTTTGGTACGAAAAATAAACTTAAATTAACAGTCTGCCTTAGTATACGTTTTTTTTGTTATTTTAGAAAAACTGTTTTATCAAGACAGATTGTCTAAATAAACCAACTCTTACTGTGTTAAATATTTTCTTTGTTGTGTAATTTGTTATTTTTTCTTTATTTATTTGATTTTTTGGTTTTGTTTTGGTAAGAAAAATAAACTTGAATTACCAGACTTCAACAGATTTGTTGAAAAGATTTGTTTTAAACATTTTTTGTGTAAATTTTTGTTTTGTTTACATGTTTGTTTTGTTAAGATTACCTGAAAACAAGTAAAAATTATTTTTTATTCATAAATTAATTATGTTTTTAGATTTGTTTGAAAAAAAAATTGTTTTAAAAAATAGAAAGTCATGACAGATTGTCTTAAACAAGTCTCAGATTTGTTGAAAACAAATCTTATTGTGTCGACCATATTTGCTTTGCGTAAATTTATCTTTTAGCCCCAAAAGATGTTTACATTGTTTTACTGCAAAACAAAAACATTGACCAAAATGTAAGATTTTTTGCAGTGCATTTTAATTGCATTTAAATGCACATACTACTAAAATATAAAACAAATCACTTCCATATATTAGAATTGTGTAAGACCAACATAACTGTTTGGCTTCTAGTTGTTTTACCTTGTTGCTCAGGAGCGCTGCTAATGGTAAACGGATGCCACTCGTACTTGGCGATAACAGGGATGTTTATATACACGTAATCCCCAGGTTTGAAGTGAAAGAATGGAGGCCTCTTGATTACCAAATGTGTTACCTTCAAATCACAAATAAAAGGCAGTAGAAGTGAGGCTTTCAGCATGGATGACTAACTAGATGTTCCAGCAAACAAAATACACCAAAATATGTACATTGGCTCAGACACCAGGTACCTTAGAGGGCAATAAATTGACTTCAACTATGTACAGCCCACCCATGCGGGACACCGCTACTCCAACAAGTTTCTCAATGAGAAACACCACTCCTGGCACCACAAACCATTTCCAAAAGTTCGCACAGTGGACGATCAACAGGGCCCAAACCCAGATGTAGGAAAGATGAGACCAGTAGAACACCTACACAAAAACAAACTATTTCCATTATGCTTTGACAAACAGAATTCATTGCTAACTTGTTTTTATTAGTTTTTTTCAGCTTCATATTTCCAAATCAACAGAAGCAACCATGTGCAGATTGTTGCTTCTCATGAATTCAATCAGCAAGCCATCACCTCAAAATGTCCACTGCGTCTGACGAATGTGCTGGAGCACACCACCATCAAGCAGATGAGAACCTGCAGAACGACGCCCGTAATAGAGGCGGTGCCATTGACCCATCCGATCCCAGGCCGGATGGTGAAAAGATACTCCCACAGTTGGTACATGCCATCATTCTGAGTCATTCGGGCTAGGAACAGAGAGAAAGGGACGTTAAGAAATATTCTTTATATACATGACACGCAATCTGCAATTTCAAGACCAATACTGGTTATTACAGGTTACCAAAGTTCATGACGTGAGCGCCAGTGTGCACAATGGTGAAGATCAAGATAGCGTAGCCCACGATCTGATGCAGTAGAATGTTCTGGTCCAAAGGTAAGATCCTCACCACCCAGGTGGCACGTAGCCATGTCAGACATCGCCTCAACATTAGCACCTGCGAGACACAACCTTCTGTTACCACAGGAAAACTGACATTAGATGAATCTGTGAATTCAGCTCACCATGATAAAAGTGCAGTTGAGGTTGAGACACTGGCCGCAGCCCTTGGCCACCATGAACCAGGGGCCTCCATGTGCATTCTTTAGCATAGCCATGATGAAGAGGAGCACATTCAGGAGGGCGTACAGGCAGAGGAAGAGCAGCTTGCGGCTGTTGTTGTGCCAGTACGCGCGTGTGAGGTAACGAGGAGTCTTGCGTTTCTTCTGCTCAAGATCAGGAGGTTTCAGCCAGTTGGCAGCACTGAGTGAAAGCAGAGAAAGTTGTATTTTTTGGCAATTTTGGTAATAAATTTGGTACACTTGGAGCATTTATTTTATTTTTTATTACAGAGTGGTTAGTTCTGGTCTTTGGTAAAGAGTTACTAGCCATGAACCAAACCAACCAGCTATGAGATGAATCATAACATTACAAACAAGTAGTATTTTTTGGTAATTTTGGTAATAAATTTGGTGCATTTTAAACAAATTTTGGAGCATTTATTTTTATTACAAACTAGTTAGTTTTGGTCTGTGGTAAAGAGTTACTAGTCATGAACCAAACCAACCAGCTACGAATCGTAACACTACAAAAACAGTTCTTGAAAACTGGACAAAAAGGTATTATGTTACAACTTTAATGAAGGAAAGAACTACAATCCCATAAAGCACTGCAAATTAAAAATGACAGATAAATACAAAACTACTGATTTAAAAATACTGTATATATAGAAACAAAATATTTTGTTTATTGCTAATTATATGCACATAGATACGAATATTTGATTCAGTTCTCTAATTGGTGGAGATTTCTCTGCAGAATCATGGGTAATGTATTTTTTTCAACAGGAATTTCACTGTTAAACATTAAGTAAGTTGGAATAATATGGACTGGGGCTTCAACAAAAGAATATACCATTGATTCACAACCACATAGCTCATGAAAGTTCTGTCTTTAACAAGCTATTGTTAAATATCAAAAAATATCAATATGTCATTAATTGTTGTACTCTGTACATCTCTATGCCAATGGGTGGTGACTGTCTTAAGGAGAAGTCCACTTCCAGAACAACAATTTACAAATAATTTACTCACCCCATTATCATTCAAGATGTTCATGTCTTTCTGTCTTCAGTTGTAAAGAAATTATGGTTTTTGAAAAAAGCATTTCAGCATTTCTCTCCATATAATGGACTTCATTGGTGCCCTGATTTTGAACTTCCAAAATGTAGTTTAAATGCAGCTTCAAAGGGCTCTAAACAATCCCAGCTAAGGAAGAACGGTCTTATCTAACGAAACGTTGTCATTTTTTTCTAAAAATAAAAATTTGTATACTTTTTAAGCACAAAAGCTTGTGTAGCACAAGCTCTGGGAGGCACATCCATGGTGCTACGAATTAGTGATGGGTCATTCTTGAACGATTCGCTCTTTTTGAACAAATCTTTAACGTGACTCAGGAAGAACGAGTCATCTCGGGGAGTGATTCGTTCAACATCCTGTTAGGTTCTGTCCTGGAATTAGTTCACCTGTTTCGAGTCTTCAGGTTTTGAGAGTCGTTTGTTCATCTTATGGGGCTATCACGTGATGACCTTTTTGTTTGTAAACAGCGTTTGACTTACTTGCACTTTCTTAGTCTTTGCACGTTCGCTTTGTAAACACTGGAACAGAAATGTAGTTCTGCCTACATTGCGCTTGACCTTTTGACATGATTCAGTAGTACGTAGCGTCATGAAAGCGCAACCTAGAGCCTCTGCTACACAAGCTTTTGTGCTTAAAAAGTATAGAAATTTTTATTTTCTGAAAAAAAAAATGGCCGATTGTTTCGCTAGATAAGACCCTTCTTCCTCGGCTGGGATCACATAGAGTCCTTTAAAGCTGCATTTAAACTACATTTTGGAAGTTCAAAATCGGGGCACCAATCAAGTCCATTAAATGGAGAAAATTTCTGAAATGTTTTCCTCAAAAACCATAATTTCTTCAAAACTGAACACAGTAAGACATGAACATCTTGGATGACAAGGGAGTGAGTAAATTATTTGTGAATTGTTATCCTGGAAGTGGAGTTCTCCTTTAATGAGTGAATCATTGATTCATTCAGTCAAATGATTAAAAAAAACACAGATTCATTCAGAATCCAAACATGTGATTGTTTTTATAAGTGGTGCTTGGATATGCGCAATGGTTAACTTCATCTGATACTATTTTCGTTGCCAAACAAAAAATACATGAAGTAACTGGTAAAACTGTATCTATAATATATGCATACTTAATATTAACATCTTTCTCACTGAACAATAGTATAAACATACCATACTTGCACTTGTGCTGTTGATCTGAATATCATCTCTCATATCATAATCATGTCCCACCTGATGGTGAGGTTCTCCATAACTTCAGGAAAGTTCTCCAGCTCTGCCTTCAGCTCTTCAAACGTGATGGAGCCGCTGTTATCTTTATCCGCAGATTCGAACAACGCCAGCGTCAGGTCATCCAGCTTTTCCTCAGGGAGCGAGATCGCACTCTCACGCAGACAGGATTTCAGGACCGTACGCAACTCATCTGGGTCTATGGAACCACTGCCTACAAGACAGGTCAACACAATAACTTAATTAATGGTTTAACGCTGGATCAACATTGTTCATTGTTTTTGGCACAACATTACAGTCAGCCAATCCTTTGATATTAATGTTAGTCAGATGGTTACAGTCCAAGTAAGTTAATAGGAATGTTGTGTCAGGAACAACAAGAGATAGGCCTGTTTCTTCAGTTTCAAGTACTTTATTAGCATGATTGTGTTTACATGCAATATTGCCAAATTAAGTCAGCAGAATCTTGACTTTTAGAATTTTAATTCATATTAGTACATTGTTTACATTTTAAAATAAATATTTACACTTGTTTTAAATGATTTTAGCTAGTATTTTACTGTTATGTCAAAATTTTAAATCATGTTGCAACCCCCTGGTTGAGAACCACTGATTTCTAGAATGAAAGAGTAAAAACTGACGGTTTTGTACACTTACCATCCACATCGTAGACCTGGAAGAGGAAGCGTAGTTTGTCTGTCTCACTGCCATGGATCAGAAGATCTAAAGCTTCGAGAAGTTCATCCAGACTGATGGAGCTGCTGCCATCAGAGTCAAACAAGGCAAAAAAACGCTCTGCAAAAAATGACTACAAAAAAAAAAAAACAAGAGGCAGAATAAAAAAACAGACTTTGAACTAAAATTATAAAGGTTTACATGGTCATAAAGCTCACCTCTTTTACTTTTAGAGCCGTTTTAAACTCATCTAGGTCGATTTCTTTGTCGTCTCCAGCAATGCTCTCGAACTGCTTGGTGACCCATTCCAGCCAGCGCGTATCTTCTTCTAGACTCATGTCTCTGCTTTACAGTCCACACACACTGTATTTAGCAGTATAGGTTAATCAAAGACAAATGTAGTGTCAATCTCCTCTCACAATCATATTTAGTCCATAACATCTTGCAAGAAACAAACATATTTTCAGATAGTTGAACCTGAATACTCATAATTCTACAAGTGTCTGTTTTAGTAAACGGCAATCATTTTTTTCATTCATACATTTCTGAAAGTGTAGTAACTTCATACATTTTGTCTCTGAAAACCATGTCCTATGGTGTGACACCATATCCTGGTTTTAAATCGGCCAATTCCAGAAAAAAATGTTATTAGTTGAAGGACCCCATTCATGATCATGTTACTGAAGCTCCCTGTCAAGCCCATGATAGGTGCACATATTGTCAAATATTGTTTGACAAACTTTTTTGGAAGTGTTACATTTTGTTGTCCTTTGCTGTGACACCCCTAAATTACATTTTTGAATTACAAACTATATGGTAAACTACATAATCATGGAAAATTATGCAAATGTGTCTTGCAAACCGCTAATGACAGGTGACACCTGCATTGTCAAACCATAGGACAAAGATGTCACACCAGAGGACAATGTCTCTTTAAAAAGCATTTTAAATAATTAAATAAGCTCCTTTTTATTGTTATTTGATCATTTTCAGTGTTCTTAAATGCAA
The DNA here is from genome assembly GCA_019740295.1 of Labeo calbasu. Taxonomy (NCBI): domain Eukaryota; kingdom Metazoa; phylum Chordata; class Actinopteri; order Cypriniformes; family Cyprinidae; genus Labeo; species Labeo calbasu. The sequence continues at coordinate 2,286 of JAHKKF010516274.1, read as the reverse complement.
AAATGACATTACTATTTTCTGATGTTTTTGCATAAAACTTGTACTGTTATAAAGTGTCATGAAAATAAGTATAAAATAAAATATATAGACAGAAAATTAACAGGGATCCACCAGAAGGGAGGAGATCCTAAGGGAACGATGCAGAAAGTAAACAGAATCAAAATCATACCTTAAAAAGAGTAGCTATGTAGTTTTTAAAAATCTATTCACATCTTAATGAATACTGTTTCAATCATATATCAATAACATTTAGCTGTATCATAAATATCAATCATATTTAGCTGTGCCACACATGCAGCAGAGGGGGCTAGAAGGGTTTCAGTAACATACTGATTGACTACAAAATGTATTATTTTGTTTTGTTAAAAAAAAAAAGACATGTTGATATTGTTTGCATCAAAATTAAACTTTCTCATTTAACATGTTCAAAATTAAATAGAAATACTTTAATAACTACCATTTCTGTCCTTTTAGTGTGACAATGTCCTGTGGTGTGACACATAAAATAACCACAGATTTGTTTTTTTATCTTAAAATATCTTAAAAAACTGTTGAGTATTACAATAGGGCAGATAGAAATATCTCTCATCTTAAAATGGTTCAATTTTCAGCAGTTTTGAACAGATGACAGCAAAGTTTGTCTTGAAATTGTCCAACAAGTCATGGGGAAAAAGTGATGTTAATTATAATTTCATATTAAATACATAACACTATATGAAAGTGTCTAACAATGAGAATAAATCTCTCTCATGCTTTTTATATACTATTCAGAGTTTGTTTTTTCTTATTCTTTGCTATGTCACACCATAGGACAAATTTATGGTACAGTTCAGTAAAAATGCAAAACAAAACAAACAATTAAAGAATTGAACTTTTATATCTTCTCAAAGATCAGACATCACACTATGCATTTCTTCTTCATATATATATATATATATATATATATATAGATAGATAGATAGATAGATTGATAGATATAGACAGAGGGATATCCTATATCCTGAGTGTAACTACAATGTTTACACAGTGTCCCATTTAAAACAAGAGAAAACATTACCTTTAGACGTAAATCTTCTCAGTCTTTGTCTTTTGCAAGTATTTCCTTTCGACTTTTCATGAAAATGTTCTCACAGACAAAAATGAAAAAGATTTTATTGCAGTCTCAAGTTGTTGCGGTTTCAGCTAATCCAGTTAAATCACCTTTCAGAGGAAAAGAGAGAGAAGGAGAGAGCGAGACATACAAAAGGAGGCTGGGCAGTATTGTTATGGACATTCGATATAGCGCACACACAGCAGCAGCTGCCCCTGACATCCCCGCGCCTGCTGAGCGGCCCTCAGTTCGACCCATACTGCACTTTTCATCACTAAATCACACCTAAACACGAATATAAGCTCCTTTCTCTTTACCATGTATTATGAAACTACTAAACTGAACAAAACAGCACTATAAAGTAGTCATACCGCATGATAAATTTGAAATTTATTCACTGAAAAATCTCACAGCAAAGAAATAGGTGTGTAAATAGAATTTTACAGAAGCATTATTTCACCAACGGAACCAGTGGACTTGCTAGCAATACTGAGGTAAACTAAAACAGACATGTTGAGTAATATACTAAGGGAATTGACCACAAGCTACAAAAACGGGAAAGTCACCCACATACTGTATTTTACATGGTGGCGAGTCAAGAAACAAAAAAAAACATTCTTCCATCTGTCATGAGTTCAAAGACACTTCATTTAAGACCAGATTGATGTCATTTTTCGATAGGCGTTTCAATATCCAAATGAAAACAGCAACAGGCTCTATTCCGCAGTCAATGCGTGCTACCTTCTGAGAAGGTGGGAAAGAAAAACAAAACTGATATCACAAGACATTTATTCACTAACATTTACCTCAGAAACTGAAAAACCGCATAAGGACCAACAGGTGGCAAAATACAAGCGAGTCTTACAGCAGAAGTGGATAATGAAGGAAGAAAGCTTCAAACGGTAAAAACTACACTGAAATGTGCACACACTTTAAATGCTCTATTTAAATTCATCTTAATGTACTGAATGTGAGACTATAGGATAGTATCAGCAGGATGCCATCGTCTGTCACTCCAGCCTGACCCGTTTCCGTGGAGATAGGGGCGGGTCCAGAGCAAAGGCGGTTGGGGAAGAGGGGCGGGACTCTGGGATGTATTCCATACAGTATTTCTCAATGTATGGCCCAGCGATGTTCCACACCTGAACGCAACAGGCAAGTAACAATATGGGGTGAGAATGATGCTAGTGTAAAAA
>JAHKKF010516273.1:50735-64501 GCA_019740295.1 Labeo calbasu | reverse complement strand
TTTTTTTTTTCGGAAAATAAAACTTTTAATACTTTTTAAGCACAAAAACTTGTGTAGCACAGGCTCTGGGATGCGCGTTCATGCCGCTACGTACTATTAAATCACGTAGAAAGGTCATGTGGAACGTAAGCGAAACTACAGACCCAGTGTTTACAAAGCGAACGCACAAAGAAAGTGCAAGTCAAACAGTGTCTACAAACAAAAAGGTACAACAATGTCCTTCTCTGAAGCTGTATGACAAAATAAGATGGAGTTTTTCGTCATTCTCAGTACACAGACGATGAACTTACACGTGATTCATAGTAGTGATGGGAAATTCAGATCATTTTACAGACTCGGAGCAAATCTTTTTTCGAGTCATTTCGTTCATTTTAGCAAAATATAATTCAAATGTTACACGTTACTTCCCCAACACATCTACTGCTTACACAAACGTTGATTACACTACAAACAAGACAAATCTATAATGCTATAAGAAACAGAAAAGATTAATTCATTGTTTACCTGGGTCTTTAGTCTATGATTAGCTCACCTCACCTCTTATCTGACAAGTTTTTGGGTTTGAGTCGTTCATTCATTATTTGACAGCCCCATAAGATGAACAAATGACTCGAAAAACCTGAAGACTCGAAACAGGTGAACTAATTCCAGTACAGAACCTAATAGGATGTTGCGCATGCGCGAATCACTCCCCGAGACGACTCGTTCTTCCCTAGTCACATTTAAGATTCATTCTAAATGAATGAATTGTTCAAGAAAGACCCATTACTAATTCGTAGCATTGTGGACGCGCATCCCAGAGCCTGTGCTACACCAGCATTTGTGCTTAAAAAGTATACAAATTTTCGCTAGATAAGACCCTGCATTTAAACTGCATTTTGGAAGTTCAAAAACGCGGTACCATAGCAGTCCATTATATGGAAAGACATGAACTTCTTGGATGACAAGGGGGTGAGTACATTATTTGTAAATTGTTGTTCTGGAAGTGGACTTCTCTTTTAAGGATTAAAAGTAAATAGCAATTTTCAGTTTATACACATCATCAATATTTTCCGTATTTAATTACTTACTTTTACTTTAAGTAACCATAATGATCTGTATGATTTGATGAGTGGTATAAATGAGTGTTTTTAATTATTGCTAGTCAGTCACAATGAGAAAAAATGAGAAAAAAATGGATATGCCTGTGAACGCAACATTAGTCATCAATATTTTTTTGGCTGTTCTCCTGGGAAAGAAATGACATTTTAAAAAATATACTGACGCATATAATAAATAGTACACTGACACAAACATGGCCTCAAAACTAATACACATGGACTAAAAGCAACAATTATTAGTTATATTTCCTGTGATACTGTAACATAAAATCTACCATGAAGTAAATAATACTTTTACAGCTGAGCTCATGTGATAGTGATGCCTTGAGTTTGGGGTTGGTGGTACTAAATCAATTGTTTCTGTGTATTTATTTTAACATTACAGAATTTTTTAGATAAAACATTATAATTTTGCTCTCTTAAAAGGATAATTCACCCAAAAATGAAAATTCTGTCATTAATTACTCACCCTCATGCCATTGCAAACAGGTAAGACCTTTGTCTTTGTAAGACAGATTATGATATTTTTGATAAAATCCAAGAGCTTTCTGACCCTGCATAGACAGCAACGCAATTAAACGTTCAAGGCCCAGAAAGGTAGTAAGAACAATAATAAAATAGTCCATGTGACATCAGTGGTTCAATCTAATTTTATGAAGCTATGAAAATAGACAGGAAAGAGAAGGAATTGTTGAATAAAGTAATAATTTTTGTTTTCTTTGCACACAAAAAGGACTCTCATAGCTTCATAACAGTAAGGTTCATTGCTATCACATGGACTATTTTAAAGGGGTCATCGGATGCACATCGGAGGCGTCACACCGACAGAGGCCACTCCCACGATAGTTGACTGACAGGAGCGTCTTACCTCAGATCCACCTTAAATCAGCTGTAACAGTCTGACCTCTACATATATCCGTCTACATATATTCGTCTATGTTCGCGCAAATCATTCGTGATCCAGCTTCATTTACAACAGAACTGAGTATAAGGGTTTTTTTATGAATCTTTGCGATCGTCTTTCCTAATAACGTGCTAGTTAGCAGGTTTAGCAGCTAAACGTGGCTAAATGCGGCTAAAGTAAACAGGCTCGTCACTCCACAGAGAGAAGAGAGGGGTGGGGCAAGCAGAGCTCATTAACATTTAAAGCAACCTCGACCAGAACTCTGGATGATTTTAGCAGAGCTGATTTTGGCAAGGTAAAAAGGGTGTTGTTTTACACTACCATTGAGAGTTTTTTACCAAAGTATATTATAGACTTTTCATTAAGACCCTAAAGAATCATATCAACTTGCGGAAAATGGGCACCCGATGACCCCTTTAAAGGAGTTCACTTCCAGAACAAAAATTACAGATAATGTACTTACTCACCCCGTTGTCATCCAAGATGTTCATGTCTTTCTTTCTTCAGTCGTAAAGGAATTGTGTTTTTTGAGGAAAACATTTCAGGAATTATCTTCATATAGTGGACTTCAATGGTGCCCGCAAGTTTGAACGTTCAAAATACAGTTTAAATACAGCTTCAAAGGGCTCTAAATGATCCCAGCCGAGGAATAAGGGTCTAGTGAAACGATCGCCCATTTTCTAAAAAAAATTAAAATAAAAATTTATATACATATAAAGGACGATTTTGAAGTTGGATGAGAAAATGAGATGGGAGTTTTCAACCTACCCTAACTGTATTGACCCGGATTACACAGAGTACACATGCGCATCGCAAAGCTAGACAAGACGAGCATTTAAGATTAAAAAGTATACACATTTTTATGTTTTTAGAAAATGACCGATCGCTAGATAAAACCCTTACTCCTCAACTGGGATTGTTTAGAGCCCTTTGAAGCTGCACTGAAACTGCATTTTAGACATTTAAACTCGCGGGCACCATTGAAGTCCACTATATGGAGATCATTCCTAAAATGTTTTCCTCAAAAAACATTTTTTTATGACTGAAGAAAGAAAGGCATGAACATCTTGGATGACAAAATGTGAACCTCTCCTTTAACAATGTTTTTACTACCTTTCCTGGCCTTGAACATGTCAGTTGCGTTGCTGTCTATGCAGGGTTAGAAAGCTCTTGGATTTTTTCAAAAATATCTTTGAAGATGAACAAAGGTCTTATGGGTTTGGAACGACATGAGCGCGAGTATTTAATGACAATGAAATTTAATTTTTGGGTAAACTGTCCCTTTAAATGAAAGAACAGCATCAGTTTACTTCTGTAGCAATGATAAACATTTATTTTTTTATGTATTATAAGTATAGGTGCAAACAAAAAGAGTCCATGAATATTCTTAAACTGACATTATTTAACAAATACATAATTTTGACAATCAGATAAATGTTTATGATTTACTATGTGTGCTTTTACTGTAGACATTTATAAGGATCTTAATCTGAAACAAGTATTTCAGAGGCTCTGTCTGTTTAATGATGTGCTGAAGGAGGGCTTTAAAGCAATATGCCCTCTACTTTATACTGTAAACAGTTTTATGACAAATTTAGAATGAACAAGACATTAAAGCATCAGTTTCTGCACTCTTTATCAGTTATGAGTTTACAGGCCACTGGGCTGCATTTCTTCACACAACTCAGGAGAAGAGAAGGCAAGTTTGTTTGACAGTTCTCATGCCTCCCACCGCTAGCTGCTAAATGGGGCGGACGGGCGGGTGAGCGGCAAACTGGGTTAGTATCAACTCTAACTACATCCTCAGAGAAATCTGTAACTTCCTTCCAGCTTTAAAGCAAAGAGCAGAGCATTCAAACAGTGATCGCTGACAGTTTAACAACGTGTTTTCAAGTTAATTAGCTACACATCTCTCATTGCAAGCAGAGCCATTACTGTGTAAACATACTTGAGGGAACACAAACTCCACTGAGCCAACATTTACACAGGCACAACTACCCCACAGACCCAGTGAAAGTAAAAGGTTTTGCTTTCAGTGACCGGCACCAGCAACAAGATGTTATTCAATCCAGCTTTGAAAATGTTTATGCACACAGACACAATTTTGCTATCTGAGACAAATTTCGGAGGATGTCATAGGGCAAATCAGCAAAACTTGGATCACTTTATTCTTAATATACAGTTAATAGCCTTTAAATAAATAGATAATAATCGCACTTTTACTATTTCACCCTGCTGGTAAGATTTTTTTTAATCCAATCATTTTTTTGACCAAATAGAATATATCATTATAGGATCTACTGTATAGCATCTCAGTGGGGTCACATTGTGCAGTCTGCCAACACGCAACAATCTGAAAGTACAGATAAATAAATAAATGTGACCCTGGACCACAAAACCAGTCTTAAGTCGCTGGGGTACATTTGTAGCAATAGCCAAAAATAAATCAAAATGATTGATTTTTCTTTTATGACAAAAATCATTATGAAATTAAATCATGTTCCATGAAGATATTTTGTAAAATTCCTATTTTAAATATATCAAAACTTAATTTTGACTACCAATATGCATTGCTAAGCACTTCATTTGGACAACTTTAAAGGCAATTTTCTCAGTATTTAGATTTTTTTTGCACCCTCAGATTCCAGATTTTCAAATAGTTGTATCTTGGCTAAATATTGTCCTGTAAATCTCAATTTCAAAAAATTGAATTTTGTGGTTCAGGGTCACAAATACTTTTTATAAATGTATAGTGTGCATTAGAACAATAAAAAACAAAAATGTAAAAGCACAGAAAAAATATTTAAAATAAAATTAATTTTAAAAATTGTATGCAATATATATATGCATATTGTGCATGAACTAAAGTCAATCTGACAAGCAACAATTGTGAAGTACAGAGGAAAAAAATGACTGCGCACTAGAACAATATTTGTATGGTTGAGTAAACCAAGGCTATCAGTCAATAATGGTAAATTAGAGAAAAAATGTTAAAATAAAATAAAATTTTTAAATGCATACCATGCACTAGAACAATCTTTGTATGAACAAGTAACCAAAGTCAATCCCATTCATTCTTGTTATACCCATAAACACAATACAAACTACAAGAACCACAGGCATTGCTAGACAACTAAACAATGTAATCTTTATGAAATTAAAGGTGACTTGGCAGAGGATGAAAGAATTAGGACGACCAAAAAGGAAATAGCAGCGGAAGTGCTTGATAAAGTCAATCAAAACCCCCTTTTCCTGTGGATGGGAAATGTGAATAATTAGCCTCACGAGGCCCAGCAAGTCATTTCCTGTCCAAGGAGGACACAGTTCCACCTCATTGAGAATCTGTCACATGGCACCCTGAGCTAGTGAAGTGGAACCCTCCCAAAGTCCCGCAGAATTCTCATCTCGGAGGCCGGTGTGGGAGAGCTCATGTTGTTTCAGTGCGTGCAGAGAGATACAAGCGAGCGCTCCTCACTTCCTCCTATCCGCTCCCTCGTCACATCAATCATCTTCATTCCTAACATTGTGATCACAGTGCCAGCAGTTCCACACTTGTTTTCCTTCCTCTTTCCCTCTCACTTTTTTTATTTTCATCTGTGGATGGTCTCTCTCTCACGCTAATGTTAGCCCGGACACGGAGGATGCTGGGCACGAGGGGTTTTAGTGGCGACATGGGTTTCCCACACAGCTGTGCTAATGCGACCCTTCACGCACAGCTCAAGCGTGTACAGAGGAGGCACTTATGTGCATAAAGTGAGAGCATTCATCAGGACTTGAGATGGCCCACTTGTCGCTGAAGAAACAGTGTGTCATTTGACTTGTTCACCTCCCCCTGCCAACATCCACTAATCAGTTTAACATTTTTGTTTTTCCGACCTCTGGTGACTAACGCTAAGTAGGGAATTTATGGTCTGCGTGGATGCTCTGGATAGATTCACACACATGTAGAATACAGTTGTCAGTCTGTTTCAAGGCACTAAATACTGTTACGTTCACACTAAAACCAGTTTAGATTCAGAGCGGTAACCATTGTTACGTAATGTTCACACATAATTAAGTTATAAATAGGAGTGAGAACTGCATTCTATAACTGAAGTGACTTTTTGAGAGTGGATTTGAATAACCTGAAGTGCATGAACATAATTATTGTTACATTATATTCATACATTACTTGGCCATAAATATTAGTGCCAATGGCATTCTATAACTGAAGTGACTCCAGATTAACAACTGAATTTTGAGAGTGGGTTTGAGTAACCTGTGTTGTGTAAACAAAACTATTGTTACATTATATTCATACATTACCTGGCCATACATATAAGTGACAACAGCATTCTGTAACCGAAGTGACTTCAGATTAACAACCCAATTATGAGAGTGGGTTTGAATAACCTGTGCGGTGTGGACAGAACTATTGTTACATTATATTCATACATTACTTGGCCATGAATGTGAGTGACAATGGCATTCTATATCAGAAGTGACTCCAGATTAACAACCCAATTTTGAGAGTCGGTTTGAATAACCTGTGCTGTGTAAACAGAATTATTGATACATAATATTCATACATTACTTACCTATGATCATAAATGACAACTGCATTTTATAATCAAAGTAACTTAATTATGAATATAAGTGATGTTAATCTGGATTCAATTTGGTTATAAAATGTAACTAAATTATGTGTGAACACAACATAACAACACAGTGTACAAATAACATCACAGTGTACAAACTAACCAAACTCACATTTATCTGAAGTAACTTCAGTTACAGAATGCAGTTGTCACTCTTATTCATAACTGAAGTGACTCCGGATTTACAACCAAATTTCGAAATAGTTTGATTAATCCTTGCTGTGTAAACAGAACAGTGAATAACCAATTGTCTATCATCATACAATGCAAATAATAATTCTCGTCTGTACATATGACCCTACTAAATTATGCACTAAATTTGGATAAAAATACAATTTTATAATAAAAAAAGGCACCGGTCATTGTGACATTTGAGATGAGAGATGGAGAATGCATCTGTGACATTATGACTGCCATCATACGTCATCACTGACTAAAGTAAAGGATATTAGGATAATATTTAATATAAGAAACCTTTTTTTTCTTGAGAATTCAAGACAGGGTCTTAAAAAACATCTACGGTTACAGTGACTGTCATTTGGTTACATTTTCTAATTTTTCCTTCTTCATCTGTATGTGACAAGGAGTTGATGCTAATCACAGCAAGGGAAAGTGACGACAGTATCTCGTATTAGCATTAGCACAGGGATGATCAGCTCAGACTCACTGAGTGCGTAGGCAACACAAGTCATCTCTGCCCCCACCTATGACCGGATCAAAACTCTGGATTAATAAGCATGTTCTCAGCTGACACACAAATTAGTAAATGCCATTTTGACTGACACACACAGGCCCAGTGTCTTCACGACACACAGACCTACAAACACACTCAGTCTCATCCCTAATCCAACTTGGACCCCTATTCGTTACAAAACTGACTATGCAGATGGGAAAGAAGGTTTTAGCAAGGTCACTGTGTTTTTTATGGCATCATGGGGTGAAGTCATACACTTATGGCAGGCAAGCAGCAACGATGTAGACTGTGATACAATACAACACCATCTAAACAGATTTATAGGCTCAATCTGACCATCTGTTCCCTCTTGGCTGTTTCTCAGGGATGGACAGAGAAAGCTCAAAATCCAGATAACCTGAGGAAAATATAAATAGTCCTAAAAAAATCCAAGCTTTATGTCATTAATGTCATGTGTCTTCTGAGTTCAATACTATTATATTTTCACACCAATCCTTCTATGGGACACCTTCAATCGTAGAATATTTATTTAAATAGCACATTATGCCAAATTAATGCAATTATCCGAAACCTATTGCTCTGTGGGATGCTCACCCAACACAACAAAAACAAAAAATGACTGAATTCACTATATACCCTATACAATATAAACAAATAGCTATGTCTTGTATTCGAGCAAAATACAATGAGCTTCACGAACAGTTTATTTACAATAGACAATGTTAAATGCTTATATACACCCAGACGTTTCATCTTCTTATTAAATATATTAAAAACTGTTTAGTATGTGCTGATAACAATAATATAAGCGTCATTCGAACAAGCTGTGAACATGTTTACTATTCATTTGTGTTTTAATTACTTACTTGTTACTACATCAGTGAAATCCTTCAATCATGTGATCTCCGATGATCATATTAATCCAAGTTCTTGACTAGTGCCAAATCGGAATCCGTAAAGCTGCATTTGTTTACTTGAAAATCAAGCCGAATCGTTCAGTTCATCAAACGAACCGATTCAATTGATTCGTTAAATATAATCGCCTCAGACGAGCTATACGTTTACATCACACTTTAATTATTAACTATGACATAACGAGGAACAACATGGTTTTGAGAAATAAGTTAATGTATTAATGCTTTGGAAAAATACAATAGATGTTTTGCCTTTTAAACAGTAGAGATTACTACCGTGTTCATATTATAGAGACTAGCAGGCGCGTTTCCGACTGCAACATTGGTGTTATATTAGCATGGCAAGAATTTATTTCACACACACACACGCACACGCACACGCACACGTCTAAAAATATATTACAAATAACAAATGAACACTAACTGTGGTAAGGTTTCAAATGCATTGACTGCCCTACTGCTTTTACATACTGCTAACCAGCCAAACCTTGTTCCCTGCTTTTGACAAGCAAAAGGTCATCTTCCGGGGGTATTTTATAGAATTACAGAGGTCAGATGCCTGACCCTTCTGAAAATCTCATAATGAGAATGAGGCTGAGTAAAGAGTCCAATGTTTCACTACCATACCCTTACGATAATCCCATCAATGAAAGCCGTATTTGTTTTACTGTATTGTAATCAAAGTAGAACATTATTTTACCACTGCCTAAAGCTTATAATTACAATTTACGTCAAGATCTTTGTATGATAACATGTCATCCAGGTAAAAGATTATACTTAGCATGCCAAGCTAATATACTTCACCCTAAGCAGTAATAAAACCATAAAAAGATGGCCTTGTCAAAGCTGAAAAGCTGAATCTATCACTTGACCTAGAGCTTGTTTTCTTTCCATCTGCCACCCCACGCAGTCACCAGTGAAATCTCCATTATTTATTTCAAGGGCCGGTTTAAGATAAATGTTGAAAATAACAATGGAGGTCCCACATCTCAGGGGAGAATAATATTTATTTCAGGACCCACAGTCTATGCCGTCCTGGTCCTGGTAAGTAAAAGCTGGTCACGTAAACAGAACTTGTAAATAATCTAAAAGTGTGAGTGAGAAGTTCTAAGCAGAAAGATGTTCCAAAGCACTCTATCTCTCACTTCCTCAAATACCACTGCCTTTACGGTGTCATCTGGCCAGCATCAGTTCTCTCCATCCTCACAAAGTACCATCAGACTGTCATCATTAAACAGCTTAAAAGAGCACATAGATGAAGATCTACATAAACATACAGTACATGAAAGTATATATACACAAGTGCTGACATGAAAATGCCCCTTATTTATAAAGTTTGTCTGACTTGTAAATCTGAATATGGGTGTTCTTTCAATTAGATGGATTCTCTGAAATATGGAAAAATTTTACTTTTCCTTTTTGAACTACAGCTCAAAAGGAGTCTGCATGATTTCTTTTTTTCATTCAGTAAAGGTGCATAAATGGAACAAAAGAAACAGTAAAGACACTGATCATGTTACTAAAGATTTTTATTTCACATAATTTCTTTTGAACATTCTATTCATCCCAGAATCCCGAAAAGAAAAATGTATGTTTTCAGTATTGATAATAATAAGAAACACTTCCTGAGCACCAACTCATTATGTTATGATTTCTGAAGAACTGTTCTTGGAAGAAGTATAATTTTCCTAATTTCTATACTTTTTATGAATTTGTTTTTAAAAAAATAAGAAACCCTGTGATTAATTATTAAATTAGAAACTATTTAATAAGGATTGCTCTTTTAAAAATATAATTATACTACAAGAATTGAGAAACGTCTCAACAATGAGGATGAATATAACATTTTATGAACCCCCATGCAAGACGTACAAAAATGTCATATTGCAGCTTTCTTGAAAAAACAAAGGGACACTTTACAAGACATTTACTGTCATTCTTTCATATTCTACCCTCCCTCTCTCTCTACACAGACAGTTGCTACATCTATTATTCATTTTTTCTCTGTCCAGTCACATGTTGACAACATGTTGCACAACAGTATTATTTTTGGATCAACATTAGTACGTCATTATTTCCGGGAGACATTTGATTTCTGTAAAATCATCTGCCAGCAATATTCTGTTCTGTTTTACCATCGTCCAGCTGTGCACACTTTGAAGATTCACAGCATTGATCTTTCATAAATCCTCAGTGTATTTCAAATCCCTAGACAGACCTCTGGTCACTCCAATAGATATACTACAACATACTGATAATAATATTGTTTGACAATATATATAATATATGGTCCAATGGCAAACAGACAAAAATCTAATACATATAAATTAAATAGCTTAGCCTGAGGTTGTTCAAGATCCAAGAACTTGTAGTGAAAGCACATGGGCTTTCTTATTAAGGACATAATCTGTTCCACCACATTCTTGTCAGGCTGGACTCAAGTCTGCTGCATTGGTGAACTGTAATATGAGAGGTGGCAACAAGCTTAAGTAATTGGATTGGTATATAGCACTGAGTGTCAGACAATAGATAGCCATCTCTGCACCAGCCATCTGACCCTTTGTTCCTGGTTTCAGGCGTGATTTAGAAGCCCATAACTGCCTGGTTTGATCCCAGTCAAGGATGAAAAAGGGGGTGAGCCCAGCAGAGAGGGACCGGAAAAGTCTAGTTCAATCTGATGACCCGTACACATCTCGGGTCCCCAGTCGAATTTGGGCTCCCCAAAGGTTTGCGGCTTACTTGTGCAGTCATTACTCAAATCACATTAGCCCTGGGGCAGCTTTACAAACACAGATTCTGGCCCATGGTTAGGCTGGTATGAAAAAAGTAATTATAACACAAACTAAAAATTAGTGTAATAATTTTCCTTCAGAAATTGATAGTAAGTTTCACAAATCTAGATTTTAAACTTCAGATCTACAGCTTTGACATTTACAAAGCTTTGACATGAACATGATATACTCTATAATCTAAGACTAATCTTACTAATCTATAGTCGCTTTTAAACCAGCACCATCCTAAAGTGGCAGGCCAGGACTCTCTAACAAAGGCAGTGGTTTAAATCCCACAAACCTGTCTGACTTTCAAAAGAAGGGCTTTGGCATCCCAGCTGAAACGTGAATGCGGATATCAAAATGGGCGAAACCCTTTGAGGGGAAAGCGCTCAAGTTTTGAGGTCTAAATAGTCTAATTAACCCTTATTACACAGAGTGGCTATTTGAATGCACTGAGTAACCTGAGACCTCTCTTGGGGGTCAGAATGTTTTAAAGGCACAGTGGCCGGTACAAAAGGTCCAGCGCACCTTTAATCTTGAACCTCACCGACAGGAAATATCAGCCTGGCATCTTGCCCTCAACTTGCTATGGATCTCCTTTATGTGGCCACACACATTATTGAGGGCTGTGATTCCACTGTCATTACAATATAAAGGTGAAGAGGCTCAACGGTTAAAAATATTTTAAGTAGACTGCAATAGTACATGCATATCAAGATTCTTCTTATAAGACAACTTTAAGTACGCTGTTCAGGGTTGCCAGGTTTTACAACAAAAACCGCCCAGTTTGCTACTCAAAACTAGGCCAGGCGCGTTTCGAGGGTAAAAATCGTGTTCGGGGGACTAAAATACACGGTTTTCGGTGGGGTCCCCCTGGTAAAATTCACATTCCAGGGGCTAAAAATCAAGTTATTGGGGTCACTTCAACCCACAGACGTGAAAAAAAAAACCTGCTGCAACAATTCTGCGGGAAAACCACAGACTTTGTTGCTCTGTGGTACTTTTAAAACAACAATATGTGCTCAGCCAATGGTGTGAGTTTGGGGCGGGGCTTGACTGACCAATGGCAGACAAGCTAATTTTACATTCCATAATTCACCATAGTAGTTCTATTAAGGACTGAGCTTGTATTTCCTTTTTGTGTGGTATCACTTCTTTACTCTGCTCAGATCCAACACTGAGATAAACATAGACCCTCAGTCATCTTTCAACATCAAGATTAATGGACTCCCAACACTGTGACTAAAAAGTAATTTGATTGACATGTAGAAATGCACTTTTCCTTCTGGGGTTGCTTATCAGAAGATTTCATACCACAATCCTGCCTGTTTCGCATACTACAGCGGTTGTAAAATGATGTGGCGAAATAACCCAGTAGTTACTGATTAGCCGCGCTCTCATGCTGAGGGATTGTTTGCAGTAAGGTCTGTGGTATGACCTGTAGTGTGACGTCAGAGAAATATCTGGCAAAAACTCAAGTCAGAATTTGCTTTGCACAACCTGTCTGCAGGATTCTCCATTTGAATAGCTTTTCCGACTTGCCCCATGCCCACAAGAGGGCAGCAAGAGCTATGAGGGCAATTAACTCAAGATTACTGTATGTGGATCTATGCACACACAATGCCTCAGGGATGTTTAGCACACATGGGCATCAAAATACACGGCCATTGAAAGAGTCTTTTTTTAAACACTGAATGTTGACATCATAAAGTGAATGACCCTCTTTGTGTCAATGTTACTAAACTGATAAATTGTATGACTTTCAAGGTTTCTAAATCCACAATTCTAAATAGAAGTGTCTCTGACCTCTCATATCTGATTGGCTGCAAGTCATCCTTTTTAAATGCGGATGCATTTATTGTTATTGATACATCAAAGGAACGGATCCAGAGTGACAGACAGGCAGCCAACAGACAGACAGATAGATACACCAGTCAAAAGTTTTTGAACAGTACAATTTTTAATGTATTTTAAAGAAGTCTCTTCTGCACACCAAGTCTGCATTTATTTGATCCAAAGTACTGCAAAAACTGTAAAAATGTTGAAATACTTTTACTATTTGAAATAACAATTACAAAAGTAATTTATTCCTGTGATTTCAAAGCTAAATGTTTAGCATCATTATTCCAGTCACACGATCTTTCAGAAATCATTCTAAAATTCTAAATTGCTGCTCAAAAAACATTTATTATTCTTATTGATTACAACGTTGAAAATTTTTACTGACTCCAAGCTTTTGAATGCTACAATGTATAATGTTACAAAAGCATTTAATTTTAGATAAATGCTGATCTTTGGATCTTTCTAATCATCAAAGAATCCTGAAAATTAATAAATATTGATAATAATAGTAATTATAATAATAAATGTTTCTTGAACAGCAAATCAGCATATTATAATGATTTTTGAAGGACCATGTGACACTAAGGACTGGAGTAATGATGCTAAAAAATTTAGCTTTGACCACAGGAATACATTACATTTTTAAAATATATTCAAACAGAAAGCAGTTGTTTTAAATAGTAACAATATTTCACAATATTACTGCTTTTGCTGTTTTGGTTCAAATTAATGCAGGCTTGGTGAGAAGAAGAGATTTCTTTAAAAAAACATTAAAAATCTTACTGTTCAAAAACGATTCACTGATAGGATAGATAGATAGATAGATAGATAGATAGATAGATAGATAGATAGATAGATAGATAGATAGATAGATAGATAGATAGATAGATAGATAGATAGA